>LR738551.1:710000-810000 GCA_902685375.1 Neostethus bicornis
GAGCAGACACCTAGCCCTCCGTTACTTCCACCCTTGGCGTCGTCATGGCTGCCTGTCTGCCACAATAATCCCCCCACGAGGGATTAATAAAGTACAATCATTATTATTATTTACTGTCGTTAAAAAAAAAAACACACACACATCTTCAACGACACACGACGAAGGAGTCGAAGCGGAACGGGAGAGGAGTCTGTTTGATGACCTGCGTGCTCCGTAGCTTGGTATTTAAAACATTTACTTTTGGATCGGGTCCAGTCCCAGTTTTTGGAGCTGCGCCTCAGTAACCGCTGCCGTCTGAAAGACTGTGAGGGTTCGCTTATCAACAAAAACCTTACGCCCGCCCAGAGCGCTCACCCGATTCAAGATAGAGACCATTGATTATCAACAAGGTCGAGAAGGACGTCAACTGAGCGTGACTTTGTCATCACCGCACACACACCGACCAAAACATACGTACAATCTGCTGCTTTTAAAAATGGCTGAGTTTGTGTAGAAGTTTGTATGAGTTTGGATTTTAGTGTAAAAAACACACTTTATTATAAAACATCTGAGAGAGGTCCAGAGATTAAGAGATGAAGCAGAGATGGACGATAAACGGATGGATGGATGGATGGATGGATGGATGGATGGAAGGATGGATGGAAGGATGGATGAATGGATGGATGAATGGATGGATGGAAGAATGGAAGGATGGATGAATGGATGGATGGATGAATGGAAGGATGGATGAATGGATGAATGGATGGATGGATGAATGGAAGGATGGATGGATGAATGGATGGATGGATGGAAGGATGGATGGATGGATGGATGAATGGAAGGATGGATGGATGGATGGATGGATGGATGGATGGATGGATGGATGGAAGGAGGAATGGATGGATGGATGGATGGATGGATGGAAGGAGGAATGGATGAATGGATGGATGGATGAATGGAAGGATGGATGGATGAATGGAAGGATGGATGGATGAAAGGATGGATGGATGGAAGGATGGATGGATGGAAGGATGGATGGATGAAAGGATGGATGGATGGAAGGATGGATGGATGGATGAATGGAAGGATGGATGGATGAATGGAAGGATGGATGGATGAAAGGATGGATGGAAGGATGGATGGATGAATGGAAGGATGGATGGATGAAAGGATGGATGGATGGAAGGATGGATGGATGGATGAATGGATGGATGAATGAATGGAAGGATGGATGGATGAATGGATGGATGAATGGATGGATGGATGGATGAATGGAAGGATGGATGGATGAATGGAAGGATGGATGGATGAAAGGATGGATGGATGGAAGGATGGATGGATGGAAGGAGGAATGGATGGATGACGAACACTCTGCTCACAAAGTGCAGGGCTGTTAGTGATTCTGTAGATTAGAATAAGCTAATATTTAAACAATAATCTTTGACACATTGTTTGCTCGTCCCGGGGGAGGGATCTCTCTTTCACGTGGATCCCCATGAGGTTTCTTATTTTTTCCCCACTGATGGGTTTTTTAGGAGTTTTTCCTCACCGAGAAGGAGAGTCTAAGTGCATTAATGTGCTAGTCTTGTTTAGTTAGCATTTGTTATTTATTTTTCTTGTTGTGTATTTGTGTTAATACATTCCTCTTTTTCTTGTGAAGCCCATTGAGACGGACATTCTGTGATTTTGGGCTATACAAATAAAATTGAATTGAATTGAATTGAATGGATGGATGGATGGATGGAAGGAGGAATGGATGGATGGATGGATGGATGAATGGAAGGATGGATGGATGAATGGAAGGAGGAATGGATGGATGAATGGATGGATGGATGGATGAATGAATGGAAGGATGGATGAATGGATGGATGAATGGAAGGATGGATGGATGGATGAATGGATGGATGAATGGAAGGATGGATGGATGGATGGACGTATGACTGGATAAGTGGAACATCGATGGATTCCTCAGAGGTAGAGTAAAAGGTAAAAAAAGGTAAAAAAAAATAGTAAGGCAGGGCTCGACCAATGAGCCTGTGTTACCTAAGTGAGAGGAGCCAATGAGAGGAGCTTTTTATTTAACGAGGTTAAATATAAACTAAACGTTTAAAACAGGGTCTGGTTAATAATTTAAAACCAGCAGCACCTGGAGTTTATTTTCTACTGTAAATAACTCTATTATTGTTGTTGAATGGGCGGCACGGTGGTCAGCACGGTGGCCTCACGGCGGGAAGGATGGGGTTCAAGTCCCAGATTGGGGACAAGGTTTGAAACACTGGTCTGGATTTTTTACTCATGTTTTTATAAACTTACATTTTAAACTAATCTAAACCTAACGGATGGGTGGAGTCTTTCTTACTCGGCAGCATCCTGAACTCATCCAGCAGGTAGACGTATTCTGGAACCGAGGCGATGCTCTTCATCTCAGCCTGGAACGCCGCGTACAGACGCTCCGTCTTGTTCAGCACGCCTACAGCAAACACCTCGATGCCTTGATCGTGAGCCGCCCTGGCCGTCTCTTCAAACTTCCTGACATCACGTGGGTCGGCCTGACCATCCGTCAGAACCACCGCGACCTTCCTGACGCCGAGTCGGGATGCCCGGAACATCTGGTTGGCGCGGTGGATGGCGCTGCCGGTGAAGGTACCCTCTCCCAGGTAGGGCATCGCTCTGACAGCCGCTACGGCCTTCTGCTGATCCGGCTGCTCCTCCAGACCGACCACCACCATGTCCACATGGCTGTACAGCACCACGCCCACTCTGCTTGGCTCCCGGCTACCCAGCACCCGCCGCATCACCGCCACCACAAACTCCTTTACCACCTCAAAGTTTTCTGGTCCCACGCTCTCAGAGCTGTCGATCACAAACACCAGGTCCAGGGGTCCGCTGCAGGTCAGGCCGCACCCTGGAATTACATGGAGGTTACACGCTTGCCGCGCCCCTCCATCAGAGGCTCATCAGAAACATACCACACGTCTCCTTTATGATTCTGATGACGTCGTCTCTCTGTGAAAAAACAAAAACAAGCTGAAACCAACGCTTTTTAATCTGAAAACTTTCTGTGAGTCAGTAAATTACCGTCAGGCCGGGCTCCCCTTTCTGTCCTGCTCCGCCCTGGAGGAAGAGGCGAGGCGGGGTGAGGTCAGTTTATACATGATTCAAACACAAAGACAGAAAAAATTTAAATCACAAAACATGAAATAAAAAAGAGTGGGTAGCACTAGTGACCTCACTGCAAGAAGGTCAGGGGTTCAAGTTCCGGAGTGGGCGTCAGGCTTAAACACTGGTCTTTCTTTGTGGAGTTTGCATGTTCTCCCCTTGTATATGTGGTTTTTATCTGGCTCCCCCCTCCCTCACATCCAATATGCATGTTAGGCTGAGGGGCCTTGTGACGGGTGGTCACATCCTGACGAAGTGACGACTTAATGTTCTTATTTTATTTGTTTTTTATTTATTGTATATTTAATAAATGCTGTTTTTATTGATCGGTCTGTGTTTATCTTGATGCTCTGTCATCAAATAAAGTTACTATCGGATAAACACATTTATTATTGTTATTATTGCTGCTTTGAATGAGTGTGTTTGTGGATGATTATTTGTGTGTGTGGTCCTACAACCCACTGGTGACCTGTTTGAGATGTATCCTGCCACTCGCCTGAAATCAACATGGACAGACCCCAGAACCTCGTTAAGAATAATGAATGTATCAAAACAAAGAGTTTCTGAGCAGTTTTTATCCTAAAATATGGAGTTAAATAAAACTCCACCTCGTTTACAATCACTCAGTTTGCGTAGAGCTCAGATTTTCGGGTGACTGAGATTCTTTCAGTTCCTCTGAGACCGTTAAGAATAATCCAAGGATTACTGTACCATGAGTCCAGGAGAGCCAGGAACGCCCAAGTCACCCTGATCACCTTTCCGTCCCTGGTTTCCAGGAATCCCTCGGTCTCCCTGAGTGTGAGAGCAGCAGAATCTGAGCGTGGCACCAAACAGGGGTAAACATTTAAAGCTGGTACCTTCTCTCCAGGAAGACCATCACCTGGCATCCCTCTGGGCCCCGTCGGACCCTGAAACCCCGGCTCTCCCTGAGAATAAACATGGCAGATTATTCACACACATGGAAAATATTCTCTTGGAGTTCCTTAGATCTCTTAAAAAGACACTGAGTTTCTAAATGATGTGCTGATAATAGTCTTCTGTTTCTCTGGAGGATCCTCCACACTTCCTGTTTGTAATGTCATTCTAGCAGCTGCAGGATCCTTCCTCCTGTCTGGATCCGTACGGCACCGTGTGGGCTCTCAATCAGACACACACCTCTTTAAACTGTGAAAAATTAAAGGTTTTAATCCACCTTTTTTCTGCTTTCCAGCAGCAGAGATCATCATTTCTTCTTCAAAGATTGATTTCCATCAATCTTTCTTTCAGATTGATGGAAATATTTATGTTCACATTCAAACCCAGTAGTGGGAGCTGAAAACCATTACCAGGACCAACTGGAGGTTCAGCGTCCTGCTCAGAAGCACCCCAACATAAACTCCAGGCGGGGGATCGAACCGGCGACCCTCCAGTTACAGGATGGTCACCCTGACCCCAGGGTTGGCAACCCACAGCCATATCGCCCTATCGGCTCCGCCCGATCGGCTCCGCCCTATCGGCTCCTGGAGCTTTTTTAAAAAACGTTGGAAATGTAAAAAGATGGAGGAGGGATTTTTTCATTTTGTTTTAATATGATTTCTGAAGAACAAACATGATACACACGTAAGTTTTGACTCTGACTTGTTGTTGTTTTTCACGTTAAAATCTCTTTAACATATTTTAAAAGAAACCTGTTTGATTTTTTGTTAAGAATAAAAACCCGGTTTGTAAAAAAATAAGTCAGAATTTGGCAGAAAAATAACGAGCAAGTGTCTGACCTTTGGTCCTTGGATTCCCTCTCCTGGAGGTCCAGACATGCCAGGAGGACCAGACTGGCCCACAGAACCCTAAAATTAGAGGAATGTAAATGACTGATTCTTCATAAAGATTTTCTATCTCTGACCTTTGGTCCAAAAAGTCCAACTCCAGCAGGTCCTGGTGGTCCTGGGACTCCGGGTAAGCCTCTGTCCCCCTGACACAAAAAACCAAACAGCTTCAGTAACCATCAGTTCTCTGGACCAGATCCTGAACCCGGTCCTACCTGAACTCCAGGAAGTCCTGTTCCTTCTGGTCCCATCTCTCCCTGGACTCCAGGTGCACCAGGCAGACCCTGCACATCAGGACAAGAGGTTCAGGTGGTGTCCTCATTTCCAGATGTTATGGAGCTGAAACTGCTGTCCTACCTGTGGCCCGGGTATACCCTCCCCTTTCAGTCCTGGGGGCCCCACGGGGCCAACGGCTCCTTTGTTTCCCTGCAAAGAGTTTTTAGTCCTGACTGTTAAACAGGGCCCATCTCATCTTGTCACATTGTATCCTCTGCACACACACACACACGTTTACAACATGCATTACATCATAGTTATGAAAATATATTGATTTGGTGGAGCGCAGTCACAGACCCGGAACTATGAAAGGCCGGGTATCGCTCATCCCCCCGCCCGTCCTGAGAAAGTACAAGCTCCGCCCTCTGCTCTCACTGAGCCGCTATTCCTCCGCCCATCTCTGAGCGGGAGGGGGAAGGCGGGCGTAAACCCGTGCGTAGCTACAAAAAGAAAATAAAAAAGACGCAGAGCAGCGAACCAGCCTGTATATCGGACGTTGAAAGTGAGTTTGTGAGGGCGTAAGGCCGGAGTGGAGGCGGGTGAGGAGGGCGGGCGGGTGGTGAGGAGGGAGGGGGGCGTGGCTACGTCAAATGCGTCATACTTTAGACATCTGCTCATTGGTTGTTTTGTCTGAGCGTTCCAGAAATCCACAGAAAAATGGGCTAAATCAATCTAGAAAGACACACACACACACACACACAGACACACATACACAAGGTCCAGACATCTCACACACACACACACACACACACACATATACAAGGCCCGGACATCACACACACACACACACATATACAAGGCCCGGACATCACACACACACACACACACACACACATATATACAAGGCCCGGACATCACTCTTACAAGCTAGAAAACTCTGGAAAGTCACTTTTCGCATGAGATGGGCCCTTTAAAGAGACGCTCGTACATCAGTCTGATAAACCGGTCGCTTCCAGACAGACTGTAAGTTGTTCTTATTGTGTCATGACCCTTCTCCCTTTTGGAACATGTCCCCCCTCCTGATCCTGGCCTGCACCCTAATTCAGTTCACCTAGTCTCCCTGATGTCTCCACCTGGACTGATTGACATCCTCGCAGCCGGACAGAAAAAAAAAGATACTAAAATTTATCGACTTTTGTTTAATCAATTTATTATTTAATTGAATACGTTTTATTTTCAGTGTTTTTTTGGGGTCTGTGTCGATGAGTTCCTGGTGCCCTCCATCGGTTCCTGAACTAGAGGCAGCGCCGCCGCCACCAAAAATGTAGCATTCTGATCCAGCGAACTGTTTCTGTGTCTCCATGGAAACAGTCTAACCTCGTAGCTCCGCAGTGGGCAGGAGCTTTTTTTATTTAACCAATAGTTCCTTTCTGGTGGGGACCGGACGTGACCGGACACGCCCAAACAGTCAGTGTGGTCGGAAAAGAAGCGTAAAAACAAACTTTTCCTGAATAAAGTTTCTGTCTTTAAATTCTCAATCTGGGAAATCTTAGCCAGCATGGACCGTATAGTATGGTTGACCTACAGAACTACAAACATGGAGGATGGATCGTACAGCATGGTGGATCTACAGAACTACAAACATGGAGGACGGACCGTACAGCATGGTGGATCTGCAGAACTACAAACATGGAGGACGGACCATACAGCATGGTGGATCTACAGAACTACAAACATGGAGGACGGACCGTACAGCATGGTGGATCTACAGAACTACAAACATGGAGGACGGACCGTACAGAATGGTGGATCTACAGAACTACAAACATGGAGGACAGACCGTATAGCATGGTTGATCTACAGAACTACAAACATGGAGGACGTACCGTACAGTATGGTTGATCTACAGAACTACAAACATTGGAGGACGAACCGTACAGCATGGTTGATCTACAGAACTACAAACATGGAGGACGGACCGTACAGTATGGTTGATCTACAGAACTACAAACATGGAGGACGGACCGTACAGCATGGTGGATCTACAGAACTACAAACATTGGAGGACGGACCGTATAGCATGGTTGATCTACAGAACTACAAACATGGAGGACGGACCGTACAGTATGGTTGATCTACAGAACTACAAACATGGAGGACGGACCGTACAGCATGGTGGATCTACAGAACTACAAACATTGGAGGACGGACCGTACAGCATGGTTGATCTACAGAATTACAAACATGGAGGACGGACCGTACAGTATGGTTGATCTACAGAACTACAAACATTGGTGGACGGAGCGTATAGCATGGTGGATCTACAGAACTACAAACATGGAGGACGGACCGTACAGTATGGTTGATCTACAGAACTACAAACATGGAGGACGGACCGTACAGCATGGTGGATCTACAGAACTACAAACATGGAGGACGAACCGTACAGCATGGTGGATCTACAGAACTACAAACATGGAGGACGGACCGTACAGAATGGTGGATCTACAGAACTACAAACATGGAGGACAGACCGTATAGCATGGTTGATCTACAGAACTACAAACATGGAGGACGTACCGTGCAGTATGGTGGATCTACAGAACTACAAACATTGGAGGACGAACCGTACAGCATGGTTGATCTACAGAACTACAAACATGGAGGACGGACCGTACAGCATGGTGGATCTACAGAACTACAAACATGGAGGACGGACCGTACAGAATGGTGGATCTACAGAACTACAAACACGGAGGACAGACCGTATAGCATGGTTGATCTACAGAACTACAAACATGGAGGACGTACCATACAGTATGGTTGATCTACAGAACTACAAACATTGGAGGACGAACCGTACAGCATGGTTGATCTACAGAACTAAAAACTTGGAGGACGGACCGTACAGCATGGTGGATCTACAGAACTACAAACATTGGAGGACAGACCGTATAGCATGGTGGATCTACAGAACTACAAACATGGAGGACGAACCGTACAGCATGGTTGATCTACAGAACTACAAACATGGAGGACGGACCGTACAGTATGGTTGATCTACAGAACTACAAACATGGAGGACAGACCGTACAGCATGGTGGATCTACAGAACTACAAACATAGGAGGACAGACCGTACAGCATGGTGGATCTACAGAACTACAAACATAGGAGGACAGACCGTACAGCATGGTGGATCTACAGAACTACAAACATAGGAGGACAGACCGTACAGCATGGTGGATCTACAGAACTACAAACATAGGAGGACAGACCGTACAGCATGGTGGATCTACAGAACTACAAACATTGGAGGACGGACCGTACAGCATGGTTGATCTACAGAATTACAAACATGGAGGACGGACCGTACAGTATGGTTGATCTACAGAACTACAAACATTGGAGGACGGACCGTATAGCATGGTGGATCCACAGAACTACAAACATGGAGGACAGACCGTACAGCATGGTTGATCTACAGAACTACAAACATTGGAGGACAGACCGTACAGCATGGTGGATCTACAGAACTACAAACATTGGAGGACGGACCGTATAGCATGGTGGATCCACAGAACTACAAACATGGAGGACAGACCGTACAGCATGGTGGATCTACAGAACTACAAACATGGAGGGCGGATGCTTGTGTTCACGTCACGCCCACGTTCATTCCCACATTCTCTCATTCCTGCAATTATAAGATACTGTAATGACTGCAATCCCTGACCTACAGCCTGAAGTGAAATTGAAATGAACATAAACACCAGGTGGCGCCAGCCTGGCCAACAATAATCTGAACAAAAAGAGAAAATAACGTTACTTTCTTAAATTATTTTCACAACACTTTTAATACAAAATGTTTACACGTGTGTGTTTTCCATGTCTTCATACCTTTGGTCCAATAATTCCTATACCGGGTCCTCCAACAGGTCCAGAGGGTCCAGTAGGGCCTGGGTCTCCCTGTAAGAAACCAAACCAGTATTCAGTGTATTTTTTTTTTTTAAGTTTTTCTTTACCGTGAAGGAGGGTCTAAGGGCAGGAATGTGTTGAAATAGTTTAGTTAGCTTTTGTTTGGTTTGTTTTTAGCTGTGTGTTTGTGTTTATATCGTATTTTATGGAGTAAAAGCTTCATTTTTTGAGAAAATTTATTTAGATTTAAAAGTCCATTTAAAACAAACTTAAACTAGAGACCAACCGTGTGAATAAATGTACGGTACTAACGTTAGGACCTGAGAACCTGTCGTCTGGTTTATCAACGTAACATATTAATAATAATAATACATTGAACTTATCAGAATCAGAATCAGAATGCTTTTATTGCCATGTCAGTGAAAAACATCAGAGACTAGGAACTTGTTCTGGTACTGGTGTGCAAACATATAAAATAAAAATAAAAAAAATAAAATAAATAAAAATAATAATAATTTTTACAAAACTAAGAGTGCTCAGAAGAAAAAGAAAAGTAGTGCAATGTCATGGAAAATAATAGAAAATAATAAAGATAGTGAAGTGACAAGAGGGAGGTGACTAAGAGATGTGGGGTTCCAGGTTATAAAGAGTTCATAAGTCCAACGGCAGAAGGGAAGAAGCTGTTTTTGTGGCGGGACGTTCTGGTCCGAATGGACCGGAGCCTCCTGCCCGAGGGGAGTCGCTCAAAAAGTCCATGTCCAGGGTGGGAAGGGTCAGCTACTATCCGACCTGCACGCCCCCGAGTCCTGGAGACGTACAGGTCTTCGAGAGATGGAAGGCTGCAGCCGATCACCTTCTCTGCGGAGCGCACAATGCGCTGCAGTCTGTGTTTGTTCCTGACTGTGGCTCCAGCATACCACACGGTGATGGAGGAGGTGAGGACAGACTCGATGATGGCTCTGTAAAACTGCACCAACATCTGGGCGGGCAGCTTGGCTTTCTTCAACTGCCGCAGAAAGTACATCCTCTGCTGGGCCTTTTTGATCAGAGAGCTGATGGATGGCTCCCACTTTAGGTCCTGTGTGATGGTAGTGCCGAGGAAGCGGAAAGAGTCTACAGTGGTGATGGAGAAGTCTGTCAGTGCAAGGGGGGTAATGGGAGCTGTGACTTTCCTAAAGTCCACGATCATCTCCACTGTCTTCTGAGCGTTGAGCTCCAGGCTGTTGTTGCTGCACCAGGACACCAGCCGGTCTACCTCCATCCTGTAGGCCGACTCATCGCCATCAGAGATGAGCCCAATGAGTGTGGTGTCATCTGCAAACTTGATCAGTTTGACAGAGTCATGGCTGGAAGTGCAGGAGTTGGTGTACAGGGAGAAGAGCAGGGGAGAGAGGACACAGCCCTGTGGAGATCCTGTGTTGATAGTCCGAGAGGTGGAGACATTCTTCCCCAGCCGCACGCACTGCCTCCGGTCTGTTAGGAAGTCAGTAATCCACCTGCAAGTGGAGTCAGGCACGTTGAGCTGAGAGAGCTTGTCCTGAAGCAGGGTAGGGAGGATGGTGTTGAATGCAGAGCTGAAGTCCACAAACAGGATCCTGGCATAGGTTCCCGGGGAGTCCAGGTGCTGCAGGGTGAAGTGGAGGGCCAGGTTGATAGCGTCGTCTACAGACCTGTTGGCTCTGTAGGCAAACTGCAGAGGGTCCAGAGAGGGAGAGGTGAAGTGCTTGAGATGAGGGAGGACCAGGCGTTCGAATGACTTCATGACTACAGACGTAAGCGCCACAGGCCTGTAGTCATTAAGTCCAGTGATACGGGGCTTCTTGGGAACAGGAACGATGGTGGACCGCTTGAAGCAGGCTGGAACGTGGCATGTCTTCAGCGAGGTGTTGAAATGTCTGTGAAAACTGGAGACAGTTCCTCAGCACAGTGTTTCAGGGTGGCCGGGGAGACACCATCTGGGCCCGAAGCTTTCCGAGGGTTTTGCTTGCGGAAGAGCTTGAGCACTTATATAGCGCTTTTCTAGACACTCAAAGACGCTTTACATTTATATATACAGTATATGCATTATTCATTCACTCCATACAATCATTCATTCCTGATGATGGGAGCTACCATGCAAGGTGCAGACCACTATCATCAGAAGCAACTGGGGGTTCGGTGTCTTGCTCAAGGACACCTCGGCATGGACTCTGGGTGGGGGATCGAACCTGCGACCTTCCGGTTACGGAGCGGTCGCCCTACCCACCGAGCCATCCTTACCCCAAAGAGTTCTTCAAATAACGAGAAAATAAAAAACATGATAACAAGTTTATCAAATCATCAGTTTTACTCCAAATCACTAAAATCAAATCACTCTTAAACAACTGCCCGTCTCCAGAGGAAGACCATGCACCGCTTCCTCTTCTAAGTGGCTTATATCAGACTCATTGTCAATTATCACCACATGCCTGGAGCGCCCTCACGTGGTTTAGTGTGAAAATAACTTGTGAAATGATGTAATAATGTGTTGATAATTTCACACACAAGTCGTTCCAGAATATAAGTCGCAACTCCGGCAAAACCATAAAAAAAAAAACACCTGCACCTTTTGGTATGGTTCTAACAGTTTTCAGTTTCCAAACATTTTTTGACAGTTTTTACACTATTTTTTTATGTTTTTTGACAGTTTTAAACTAATTTCCCACAGTTTTACATAATTTTCCACTTCCTCTTCTACAATGCTTACGTTAGATTCGTCAATTATTAACACAGACCTAGAGCGCCCTCTTGCAGTTTAGTGTGAAAATAACATGTGAAAAAGTTGTTCCAGAGTATAAGTCGCACCGCTGGCCAAACTATGAAAAAACTGGCTTATAATCCGAAAAAAACAGTATATTATTTTTGTTATTTCTTTTTTTTTTGTACTTTTTTTGTTTTTTGCAGAAGCATTTGAAGTCTTAAACAAAACGTGTGCAGTTTTTATCCAAAGATAAAAATACTGCTTGAAGTAAAATCCAGAATAAGGTTTGAACAAAGTGTCTTCGTGCCATTTGTTTTTTTAAAAAATAATCTTTCATTGATTTACCTTTGATCCCGGAATACCACGACCTGCCGACCCGGGAAGACCCATCATTCCTGGATTCCCGGGTTCCCCCTAAAACATGGATAAATTAAACATGGAGAATTAGCAAAGTATCCTTAGGGTCAGTAGGACACTTAGCAACCAGTAAATTCTCCTTAGCAACCAGTAAATTCTCCTTAGCAACCAGTAAATTCTCCTTAGCAACCAGTAAAGCCTCCTTAGCAACCAGTAAAACATCCTTAGTAGCCAGTAAAGTTTTGCACCTTAGCTCCTGATGGTCCAGTTGGTCCTGAGGGACCAGGAAATCCTCTTGGACCTCGTTCTCCTCGATCACCCTGCAGGAAACACAGACATGTTCACATGATGGTGTAAAGCTGGGGTGCACAGTCGATCGTGGTCTACTGGCAGCCCGCGGACTGATCCCAAGTCGACCGCCAGGTGTGTAGAAAAAAAATAATGAAATGACAGGAAGTCAGTGTTTCTAACCCTGAGACTTTGACACTATTTTTAACAAATATTAAGACTCTCTAATGACACCTTTAAAAAAAAAAAAGCGACGATCTCGCAGCTTTTTCTAGTGTTATTGGAGATTTTTGGTGACGTGAAAGAACGTTGTTAAGCTTGTTCTTAATGAACAGCGCCGCCCAAAGTACTGCGTGCATGTGGAAAATGTTTGTGTGTGAGAGGTAGAGAAAGGTAGAGAGCCTCTCTCCACCACTCTCTCTCTCAAACACATTGTGTTTCTGTGTTTGAGAGAGAGAAACTTTGTGTGTGTGTGTGTGTGTGTGTGTGTGTGTGTGTGTGTGTGTGTGTGTGTGTGTGTATGTGTGTGTGTGTGTGTGTGTGTGTTGGACGGGTAGATCTCAGTCTTTGTGTGTTTGTGTGTGTGTTGGACTGGTAGATCTCAGTCTGTGTGTGTGTGTGTGTGTGTGTGTGTGTGTGTGTGTGTGTGTGTGTGTGTGTGTGTGTGTGTGTGTGTGTGTGTGTGTGTGTGTGTGTGTGTGTGTTGGACTGGTAGATCTCAGTCTTTATGTGTTTGTGTGTGTGTGTGTGTGTGTGTGTGTGTGTGTGTGTGTGTGTGTGTGTGTGTGTGTGTGTGTGTGTGTGTTGGACTGGTAGATCTCAGTCTTTATGTGTTTGTGTGTGTGTGTGTGTGTGTGTGTGTGTGTGTGTGTGTGTGTGTGTGTGTGTGTGTGTGTTGGACTGGTAGATCTCAGTCTTTGTGTGTTTGTGTATGTGTGTGTGTGTGTGTGTGTGTGTGTGTGTGTGTGTGTGTGTGTGTGTGTGTGTGTTTGACCTCCCCTGCTGTACAGGTAGCCCACCTGGTGGATCTACGGTTCACATGGACTAGGTTTTAGGGTTTTTTTTGTTTTTTTTCTCAGAATGAGGATTTAAATGTTATTCTGTTTGGATCAGTGTTTGTTTTTCAGAAGCTGATTGTTTGTTTCCTTCAGATTAAGTGTGTGAAATGTTGAACGGAGGAATCAAACAGTTCACCTTTTCTCCAGGTATTCCTGTACCGGGTGGTCCTTCTGGTCCCCTCAGACCGGGTAACCCCATCTCTCCCTGGTCAAACAGAACGTTAGTAGATTAGTTAGTAGATTCCAGTCAGAGTCAGACTCCACCAAGCCTGCCCTTTGGCAGGAGGAGCAGCCGAGACGTTGGAGGGATTGGGTTCTTCAGGATTGGATGTTTGCTTTTGTAGATGATGTGGTCCTGTTGGCTTCTTTAGACCCCCACCTCCACCTCTCTCTGGATTGATTTGCTGTCGAGTGTGAAGCAGCCGGGATGGGAATCCCTGCGTCCAAATCAGAGACCATAGTCCTCGCCCGAAGAGTGTGGAGTGCCCCCTGCGGGTCAGGGGAGGTGTTTAAGTATTTCGGGGTCAGGAGGAGGAGTACAGGAGGGTGGTGGATGAATTTGTGGAGTGGGCAGGAGAGAATCACCTGCTGCTCAATGTGGACAAGACCAGGGAGATGGTGATTGACTTCCGGAAGAGGACTGCTTTGCAGCCGCTCTGCATTCTGGGTAGAGATGTGGAGGTGGTGGAGGAGTACAAATACCTGGGAGTGACCATCGATAGCAGACTGAACTGGAGGAGCAACAGTACTGCTGTGTACAAGAAGACCTGCAGCCGACTTTACTTCCTAAGGAAGCTGAGGTCCTTCAATGTGTGCGGCAAGATCCTGGAGACCTTCTACCAGTCTGTGGTGGAGACCTTCTACCAGTCTGTGGTGGAGACCTTCTATCAGTCTGTGGTGGAGACCTTCTATCAGTCTGTGGTGGAGACCTTCTACCAGTCTGTGGTGGAGACCTTCTACCAGTCTGTGGTGGAGACCTTCTATCAGTCTGTGGTGGAGACCTTCTATCAGTCTGTGGTGGTCAGCTCTTTGTTCTTCTCTGTCATCTGCTGGAGGAGCACCATCACAGCCAGTGACACCAACAGACTGAATAAACTAATCAGACTGGCTGGCTCTGTCATTGGCAGCAAACAGGACTCACTTGAGGCAGTGGTAGAGAGGAGGTCACTGAACAAACTTTTATCCATCATGGAAAACCATGACCATCCTCTCTACCCACTCCTGGACAAACAACGGAGCTCCTTCTCCAAGAGGCTCAGACAGCTCCGCTCGAGAACATCTCGTTACCGGAGGTCTTTCTTTCCGTACGTGATCGGGCTCTACAACGACTCACTTAGCAGATAGGAAGTTGTTGCTGTGACACACAAATTTACCATGTGTGGGATCATTAAAGTAGATTCTGATTTGGTAGATTGCAGAACCCTCCACATACCATGGAGACATTCAACCTCCATGAGGGGAGCTCGACTGTTTCTATGGAGTCTGATACCTCAGGCTAACAAATACATGCAGGTTGATTGTTGGAACGAGTGTTTATGTGTCCCTGGAACAGACAGGTGACCTGTACAGGGTGTACCCTGCTTCTGCCTGCTCAATGGCCACCTTAGCCAGCATCAGAAGAAGTGATCATGGACTCACCTTCACCCCCACACTTCCATCCTCACCAGGAATCCCAGGTATCCCAGCAGCACCTTCAGGTCCTGGATCACCCTAAAACAAACAAACATTCTGACCAATTCTTCTGATTGGTCAGAATCCCATCAGGGGGCGGGACCCTTACCTTCGGTCCTGAAACACCTACACCTCTCTCTCCTTGTGGTCCTGCCTCCCCGGGAAAGCCCTGATCTCCCTGGAAACACACACACAGACAGACAGACAGATGGATCGTCATTGTAAAGCCCCACTCACATAAAATGAGGTGCATCGGTGTCTATGAAAGACACACACACACACACAGGAAAAGAGGGATTTTTCTGTGTGTGAATCGCCAAATTTGCCAATTTTCCCCCAAATCGACACATGGCGGTCCCATTGAGGGCAGGTCTTTACTGACCTTTGATCCTATGATTCCCAGTCCTGGAGGTCCTCTTGGACCAGTCGTTCCAGCCGGTCCAGTCTCGCCCTGCAGCCAAACAGTAGATTCAATTTAAAACATTAAATATATGAAATAAAATCTTATTTTTTTCGGTCTTGCCTTTTCTCCTTGGATTCCAGCTCCAGGGAATCCCACCAAACCTGGCAACCCGGGGCTGCCATCGTTTCCCTGTGAATCAGATAAAAAGTGAGATCACACCTTCGTGCTATGTGTGTACGAGTGTGAGATGAACTCCGGTGCTAGTGTCTCTCCACGGGCTCCTGATTGTGTTTAGAATCCAATTAAAACTCCTCTTTAAACCATCGAGGCCCCAAAAGGCATGGCTCCATCTTACATTAGTGAACTTATAGTACCTTAGCAACCAATCAGAACACTCCGCTCACAAAATACAGCGCTGTTGGTGGTTCCTAGGATTTCAAAAAGTACAGTTGGAGGTAGAGCCTTTAGCTACCAAGCTCCAGTTTTCATGTGGAACCCCATCAGGTTTCTTCTTTTTTTTCCAAATATTTCTTTCTTTTGAAGTTTTTCCTCACTGTGAAGGAGGGTCTAAGGGCAGGAATATACTGAAATTGTTTAGCCAGCTTTTGGCTGTGTTTGTGTTTATATATTGTTTTCTCATGTTTTCTGTTTTTTTTTTTTACATATATTTGTTTTGTGATATCAGCAGTACAAATAAAATAAAATAAAATGGATTTAAACGTACCTTATCACCTTTAAGCCAAAGGCCTGGAGGCCCACGACTTCCTTTGGGACCCTCATAGCCCCTTTCTCCCTGTGGAAGGAAGCAGGGTCAGTTCAGGGTGGGTTTGGTTTAGGGTGAGATCAGATGGGCTGGAGGGTAACTTACTTTGGACCCTGGAATACCCTCACCCGGGAATCCTGGTGACCCCTGCATCCCTGAAGGTCCTGGTTGACCCTAAACACAATAGACTTTAAATTAATAAGTTTCATTAAGACACACTCTCTGTTAGGAATCTCAAAGTGATGCAGTAAAAACAAGACTTCAAACACAGCGCCAACAATCAATACAAATCTTATTCGAGAGGTATCCAAACCAGATGCCCAAACCACCCCATCGGGCTTCTCTCAACCCAAAGGAGCAACGGCTTTACTCTGAGCTTGCTTCAGGCACGTTCCCCTGGGAGGAAACCCAGAGGCAGACCCCAGACCCGCTAGAGAGACAATGTCTCACAGCTGGACAGGGAACACCTCGGGATCCTTCCCAGTTGAGCTGAAGGAAGCAGCTGGGGTGAGAGAAGCCTGGGTTTCCCGTCTGAAGCTTTTGTCTTTGGTGCCCCGGCGCGGCAATGACGGAACAGAAAGACAAAACTTAAAAGCAATGAAAGTTGTTCATTACAAAAAAAAAAAAAAAGCCAGAAATTTGAAAGGATTATTAAATATAAAAAGCAGTGACTGAGGATACGATGCTGTCTGATAACAAAGGGTTCATATGTCCGAACTCTCACAAGGATCCTCGAAGCACTATTGTGGATGGAGTCCTGCAATTTACCAAATCTGACAGGATTGGACTTGGACTACACTCAGAGATCATCATGAAATCTTGATGCAAGAAACCAACTGCTGCTCACCATGTGGAGGGCACTGTGCCACTGGCTCGGTGGAATGTGAATACTGTAAGCAGCGTGTGCACCTGTAGGTAACACACCTATCCCCAATTAATTCATCTGGAAGATCTGCTCAGATTCAATCTATTGCAGGACCCTTGTGGATGTTTGTAGGTTTGATTGTCCTTGGCGGTAATCTCAAAAAGAGGCTTTAAAAGCCGTTCAGTTTCTGAATGGAAATCTCTTCTGAACTCACCGGCATTCCTGGTTCACCAATACCCATGGGTCCGGGAGGACCTGGTCTTCCCTGGTTCCCTTTGTCACCCTGAGAAGTGTAAAACATGTCGGTCAGAGGATGACGACCATCTCTGATGGAATCTAATAAAACGTGTTTACCTTGGAACCAGCAAACCCCACACCAGGATCTCCTGGAGGTCCAGTTGCTCCCACTGATCCACGCTCACCCTTTAAAACAAAAAGTAAACATAAACTTTCAGTTTGGGATCAAAATGATAAACAGTGTAAATAAACCTTTGATCCAGACGGTCCTTCTGGTCCCTGCTCTCCGGGTGAACCTCGGGATCCCTGAAAGGACAAAAAGTACACCCTCTTTATGAATGCATCACACTCACTATACGTTACTCACTATACACACTCACTATACTCACTATACACACTCACTATACTCACTATACACACTCACTATACGTTACTCACTATACTCACTATACACACTATACACACTATACACACTATACACACTCACTATACGTTACTCACTATACTCACTATACACACTCACTGTACACACTCACTATACACACTATACACACTATACACACTATGCACACTCACTATACGTTACTCACTATACTCACTATACACACTATACACACTATACACACTATGCACACTCACTATACGTTACTCACTATACTCACTATACACACTCACTATTAGACGCTCAATGTGTCAAAAGTAGCAAATGTTTTTGTTTTACTTTGCGTTTTTAAGTGTTCGGGTTGCTTCATGGTGGGATCACCAGTGGCGATCACACCTTGGAGGTGGTGGATAAGTTCACTTTCTTGGCTCCACAATCTTCAACAAACTATCCCTGGATATCGAGCTTAACACCCGGATAGGCCATACATAAACCACCATGGCATGTGTGGTACAACGCCACGCTGACTCTCAACACAAAGATGGAGGTTCACCGAGCGTGTGTGCTGGGGACCCTACTGGACAGCAGTGAAGCTTGGACGCTCACTACCCATCATGAGCGGAGAATAAACGCCTTCCACCTGCTGAAACTTAGACGACTCCCTAGGCGTCACCAGGTAGGATTAAGTCGCCAATGCATCCTAGACAGACGAGCATGTCCAGTATGTTCACCATTCTCTCACAGAGCCTGCACTGGATAGGCCATGAATACAGGGGGGACGATGTTCTCATTCTAAAGGACATCCTCTATGGGGAGCTCACTACAGGAATGCGGTTAACTGGACGACCTGCCGTGAGCCACAAAAATGCCTGAAAGACGGGTCTGAAGTCGTGCAACGTTAACGCAGCAGATCTCGAATCAGTGACCACTGACCCCTACAGGTGGCGTGTAACTGTCAAAATCAGTACCAAGCAGGCCGAAGAGAACAGAGAGATCCAGCGCAAGGTCACAAAGACCCGGAAAAGGCAAAAAAGTCAGTCTGCCACTGATCGACCCACCACTCGTACCGCCTATCCCACATGCAGCAGGAGCTGCAGCGCCCACACTGGCCAAGAGTCGATCAGTCACAGCCGATGCTTCACCAACAGCGCCCGGTTTGAAGATCACCCGCGTCGCCGGGTGTAAAGAGAATAAAACTTAAAGACAGTTGTTTAAGGAAAGTTTTTTAAATAAATTTTATTTTAAATATTTTTTTGGTGGTCTATGCCTCTGATTTCCTGGTGTTCTTGTTTCTGAAGTAGTGCCAGCTCCACCGGCTGCATACCGTATGTATGTACGGCATCACAGTGTTTCTTTGTCTCCATGGAAACAGTCTGACCTCGCAGCATTGGAGTTTATTCACTTAATAATCCGTGTTTTACTTTTCTGTTTTCTGAGGGTCTTGTTTCTTTTCACCTCTTTACTTTTGGTTGGTCAAGAGTGACCACGCTCTTTTAGTGACCACGCTCTTTTAGTGACCACACTGAGGGACTAAACCTGCTCCTGTGCAGAGGGACGACACCTCTGACCAAATCTCTAGGTATCCGTTGCTATGCTGGCTTTTTTTGCAGACGGTCTTGGGCCAAGCAAGCAAAGCATTAGCCTGATCTAACAGACTGTTTGCTTCTCCATGGAAATGGTCTGGCCTCACAGCATTGGGGCTCACTTCCTCCACGGTGGGTAGATCGTTCCTTTCTGGTAGGGACCAGACATGATGTACGTAATCAGAATCAGAATGCTTTTATTGCCATGTCAATGAGAATATCAGAGACTAGGAACTTGCTTTGATACAGGTGTGCAATAATATAAGATAAAAATAATAAAATAAATAAAAATAATTTTAACAATAATTTTAATTTTAATTTTAACACTATAATGTAATGCACCCGAACAGACAGTGTGGTCCAGAAAACATGAGCGTAAAAACAAACTTTTCCTGAATAAACTTTCTAAAGTCTTTAAATTCTCGATTTGGGGAATCGTTGCCAACACGGACCGTACAGTATATAGGATTTCCTTTTTTTCAGCTACAGAACTACAAACATGGTGGATGGACACTTGTGTTCATGTCACACCGTCATCAATGTTCTCTGATTGGGTAGTTTTGACGTTTTTTCATTCGTGCAATCGTAAGATAAGACCTGTAACCCCTGACCTAGTCGAGTAAAAGCACAATTCTAGATGTGTATGAATTGTAATTTTCCATCATGACAAATGAAAGACCTTCACTACAGGAATGTAGATTGATTGAGCAGAAAAATGATCTGAATGATGTTTTTTTTTCAGCCTCTGTTTTTTAGAACATTTCGTTCCTAAAGTTTTTACTTCTCTCTGTGTTTCTTCATTCAACACAAACACCGAGTAAAGTCGGTTAGAGAATGTTGGCATGAGTGATGGTTTAGATGTGTTACATTAACAACCTGAATGATGTGATGCAGGTGAATTTCATGGGAAATGGAGACAGACAAGAAGCTGCTGAGGCTGAAGGGGCCATCAAGCGTTTAAGGAGAGAGGGAATGAATAAAATGTTCCCAAATCCTGATCCATGAGGACAACGTCTGCTCAAACACCTCAACCAAACAGCGCGAGCTCCGATCCTCGGCTTTAAAAAGAACCAAGCTTGGAGGGGGTTAGGACCTAATCCACAGCTCACATTCCACATGTGCAGAGCAGGAGATGGCGTGTCGCTTTCACTGTGTCCACACAGCAGCCAAACCCATCCACCCCATCAGAGTTTACATCAGGAACGTCCTTCCTGCCATCGACAAACTTTTAAAATGAGACACCGCTTTATGTAAAAACTCACTCTCAGTGTTATTAGTTCAGTTTACAGCGTTGGTTTGCAGGGTGGTGGTGGGTGGGGTGGGGGGGGTTGGTTCCTCCAAAGATTCTCAGAAGCATTAGAGTAAGAGGGAGTGACCCAGGTCACACCGGGGTCACTACAGAGTCTGTGCCAACCAGGGGAACAGGGGTATTCTTTCAGAACAGGGGTGTTCTTTCAGCACGGTTGTTTCTTTGGAAGAAAGCAGTCGGTCAGAAAATCAAAGGTTGTTTTCACACCTTCAGAGACCCCAAAGTGACCCTAAAGTGACCAACCCAGCTTTCTCTCCATGAGTCCAGCCCAAACCATGACTTCACCTCCTCCGTGTAGGGACATGGTGTCCATTCATCTGGAGCCTCCTTATCAGGAAAATGAGTCTTGATGTTTTTCGTCTTGAGTTTAGAGGTGATGGAAGTTTCTGCAGACGTTAAAGACACTTTCTGTTTACAGTATTTTAGCAGCTTCTCTGCATCAGGAACTTTCCTCATTGGGTCTTTATCTGCACGGCTCTGATTCAGACACACAGCTCTTACCAGGATCGTGATAAAGGTGGAGAGTGTCACGTCTACCTGGGAGTGATGTTGGACTAATGAACTAGACTGCAACGGGAACACCATCCTGTTCATCAAAGATGTAGTCCCAGCGAAGGCTCCATCAATTTTGTGTGCTGCACTCCTTACACCGCAGCAGGCTGCCCTTCGACAGCACCAATGGTGGGAGAAACGGGGGTTAGGGGTCTTCTCCAAGGACCCTGGACGTGCTCTCTGTGGGACGCAAACCCGCGACCTTCCGGTCCGCGCGCGAGCGCTCTAACCACTGAGCTGTCGTCTCCTCCTATTTACCTGAAGAAGTTTCAGTGACAGACTTTTATCCCCACGCTGCTCTTCAGACCGGCTTCGAGTCATCAGACTGGATCATACAAGGTCTTCATTGTTCATTCAGAAAACTTGATTCTAGGTCATTGTTCTCATTGTGTTTTTATTCATCGGTTTTAGGACTGATTGTTTTATGAATATGTGGGCAGCAGGTCGTCTGAAATTTTGTTTGAGATTAATAAAGTTCACACTCTGTGAAACATGGAAGCTTTTCATTCATCTTTTCCTGCTTTTCAGCAGCAGATGTTCTTGTTCTTTCTAAGATTAGAATTTATGGAAACATTGACCTGCTTAATAATGTCAAACATCCTGCTGTAGATTTTCCTTTTTCTGGTAAACTGATTGTTACAGGAGTCTGTGTTTAAAACACAGACCGAATGCCAGGTTTGGTTCACGCATTGTTTACTGTGGATAAATTCTTTTTGTCACTATCTAATCACGATTAGTCACTATTGTTGGTGAGGTTGTCACAGTGACTGATAACTCAGGTCATTATTAAAGCAGTTCCAGATATTTTACCTGTTCTCCTTTGTAGCCCTTAGAGCCCGGCGGTCCCTCTAGTCCCTGTGAAACCACAAGAACATCATCAGGTATGTTTTAAAACCTTCTTCACAAACACTGAAGAAAAATCAAACTTACACGTTCTCCTTTTTTACCCTCTGCTCCACATTCTCCTATTTCCCCCTAAAAAAACGTGAAAAGTCATGGAGCGCGTGCAACACAAGCTGAGTTTAAAACTACGTACCTCTGAAACATTTAAATAAAATAAATAAATGATTCACAAACCTTTTCACCTTTGTTACCAGGTCGTCCCTGAAGAAACAAAATTTATATTATTCTACAAATCAAACTTGTATAATTAACAAATTTAAATCAATTTTAATTTGCATTCCAATGAATGATAACTGGTTTGCACCAGAAAGAATCAGAATGAAGATTCTTCAGAATAAAACAGAGTACATGTGTGTGAATGAGAGGGATCCAAATGGAAAAGTGAGGTTACAGGGAGAAGAGATAAAGAAGGTGGAAGATTTAAAGTATCTAGGATCAACAGTCCAGAGCAATGGAGAGTGTGGAAAAGAGGTGAAGAGCCGTGTGCAGGGAGGCTGGAACGGTGTGACGAGGCTTACGACTACAAATTTGTCAAGTGGTTGATCAAAGAAATGAAATTTGCTTACCAGTTCTATTGATGCCAATTTTTGTAATAATTATAAACAATCATTGTAAGAATTCTATTCTTGACAAAAATCTTTTTCTCTTTAAAACTTTACTTTCAACAGAACAAACTCCATAAATCTTTTGTACATTTTGTGGTAGAAGGTCTAGAGACAGTGTGGTGAGAGCGGCCATGCTGATTGGTCTAGAGACAGTGTGGTGAGAGCGGCCATGCTGATTGGTCTAGAGACAGTGTGGTGAGAGCGGCCATGCTGATTGGTGTAGAGACAGTGTGGTGAGAGCGGCCATGCTGATTGGTCTAGAGACAGTGTGGTGAGAGCGGCCATGCTGATTGGTCTAGAGACAGTGTGGTGAGAGCGGCCATGCTGATTGGTGTAGAGACAGTGTGGTGAGAGCGGCCATGCTGATTGGTCTAGAGACAGTGTGGTGAGAGCGGCCATGCTGATTGGTGTAGAGACAATGTGGTGAGAGCGGCCATGCTGATTGGTCTAGAGACAGTGTGGTGAGAGCGGCCATGCTGATTGGTCTAGAGACAGTGTGGTGAGAGCGGCCATGCTGATTGGTCTAGAGACAGTGTGGTGAGAGCGGCCATGCTGATTGGTGTAGAGACAGTGTGGTGAGAGCGGCCATGCTGATTGGTCTAGAGACAGTGTGGTGAGAGCGGCCATGCTGATTGGTTTAGAGACAGTGTGGTGAGAGCGGCCATGCTGATTGGTGTAGAGACAGTGTGGTGAGAGCGGCCATGCTGATTGGTCTAGAGACAGTGTGGTGAGAGCGGCCATGCTGATTGGTGTAGAGACAGTGTGGTGAGAGCGGCCATGCTGATTGGTGTAGAGACAGTGTGGTGAGAGCGGCCATGCTGATTGGTCTAGAGACAGTGTGGTGAGAGCGGCCATGCTGATTGGTCTAGAGACAGTGTGGTGAGAGCGGCCATGCTGATTGGTGTAGAGACAGTGTGGTGAGAGCGGCCATGCTGATTGGTCTAGAGACAGTGTGATGAGAGCGGCCATGCTGTTTGATCTAGAAACAGTAGCACTGATTCAAAGACAGGAAACAGAGATGTTTGTATCAGAGATGAAGATGCTGAGGATCTCTTTGGGAGTGACCAGGATGGACAGGATCAGAGGAACAGCACATGTTAGAGGTTCCGTTGTCTTCCGCAGGGTTGCGGGGCAACAGCCTCTGATTGGAAACCCATGATTTCCACACCTCCAGCTCAACAGAGAGGATGCCAAGGTGTTCTCTGTCCAGCTGTGAGACCTGGTCTCTCCAGCGGGTCTGGGGCCTGTCTATGGATTTCCTCTTAGTGGGAAGTGCCCAAAACACCTCACCAGCGTGAGAGGGATCCTAACCAGATGTCAAAACCACCCCATCTGACTTCTCTTGACCCGGAGGAGCAACAGTTCTACTCTGAGCTCCTCCTGGATGGCAGAGTTCATCCCTCTATCTCTGAGTGAGAGCCCAGCCACCCTGCAGGGGAAGATCATTACAGACGCTTGTATCCGCAATGTGTTTCTATCCATCACCCACAGCTGGTTAGCATCACGGTACCATGAGGGTAGGAACATAGATCCTGGTTACCATGGTTGAATAGGAACGTAGATCGACTGGTAAATCCAGAGATTTACTTTTCGGCTCAGCTCTTTCTTAACAACACTCGATGCAGCTCCTAATTATTTCAGACTCTGCACCAATCCGTCTGTCGATCTCCGGCTCCCTCCTCTCCTCACTATGAACGAGACCCTGAGATACTTCAACTCCTCTACTTGGGGCTGGACCCTGACCCTGATGTTAGAGGTTTTGGAGATAAAGTCAGAGAGATCAGACTGAGATGGTTTGGACATGTGCAGAGGAGAGAGAGGAACCACCTGGCAGGAGGACTAGAGGAAGACCAAAGAGGAGGTTCATGGATGCAGTGAAGGAGGACATGAACCCAAGAGGATGCAGAAGACAAGATTAGATGGAAGGAACTGACTAGCTGTGGTCCCCCCCCCACCTCCCTGGAGGGGAATGCCGAAAGGACAGGATTTGTGTTTACATAAATAGCAGTGACAGAAATCATCTTAATTATTATGTCATCTGAATAAAGTAAAAGTAAATCCATTTTGACTGAGTTTATGTAAAAAGTCTCCTTTGATTCAGATTATTACTTTTACAGAATCATAAAGAACGTGAGTACCTGAAGCCCCACCACACCGGGACGTCCATTTATTCCAGGATGACCCTGAACAGAAGGAAAACAAATTAAAATAACTGGTGGATTATTTATGTTAAAAATTCAATAAAATAAAACTTACACCAGATCCTTTCAGACCCGGAGCACCGTCAGAGCCTGGATCTCCTGGTGGACCCTGCATAAAAAGAAAGTCTCAAAGTCAGTTCCTCTTCTTAGCCTATCCCGGGCAGTTTCAGACAAGAGGCAGGATACACTCCGGGCAGGTTGCAAGTCTGTTGCAGGACCACACACACAGACAGCATTACACACACACATTCCCAGGGGCAGTTTTTAGCAGCCAATCAACCTAACATGTATGTTTTTGGAGAAAACCAGAAAAAACCCACTCATACACATGGAGAACATGTAAACTCTACACAGAAAAAAACAGTGTTTCAAGTCATTGTCCAGAGACTCTACGTTCCCGACTCCCACCATGGTAACCAGGATCTACGATCCTACCCTCACCGTGGTAACCAGGATCTACGTTCCTACCCTCACCATGGTAACCAGGATCTACGTTCCTACCCTCACCATGGTAACCAGGATCTACGTTCCTACCCTCACCATGGTAACCAGGATCTACGTTCCTACCCTCACCATGGTAACCAGGATCTACGTTCCTACCCTCACCATGGTAACCAGGATCTACGTTCCTACCCTCACCATGGTAACCAGGATCTACGTTCCTACCCTCACCATGGTAACCAGGATCTACGTTCCTACCCTCACCATGGTAACCAGGATCTACGTTCCTTCACTTAACCATGGTTTTCAGAACCGATTCCGCATCCATCATGTCGATCGGACCGAAAAGCGCTAGCCCAAAAAGGATCTGCTATCGGTGCCGGTCACGCTATGCCGCAACACTTTTCGCTACAAGCAGTAGCACCTCGCTGACACCACCCCTTGCTCGCTTAGCTCAGCTGTGAGCGAAGGGGCAGGGTGCGCGTGCTCTGGGACTTGCTGCAGCCACACACACAGAGTTCCATTTTGAACTGCCATTTATTTTAACCAAATTGAAGCCAACACTCGATGCTAAAGTGTAATAAAGTATTTTCATGTAAAGGTAGAACCACAAGCAATTTGTCCAAACATGTCACTGAAATCCACAGCATTCAGACTGAAAAATGCTCTATGTTTGACGAGCACGTTGAAGCAGCTCCAACTCCGATTCAACGGGCATGCTGTTGTTCTGTTTGTGAGTTCCATCATCATCCAATTAAAGTTTTTATCTTCGTAATAATTATTTGTTTGTTTCTAAAAATATCAATAAGAGAATCGTTAAAAACCCGGTTCATTAAGCGGTATCAATAAGAGGACTAGTATCGATAAATCAATACCCATCCCTAGTTAGGATACCTCCTTAACGCCTCACTGGTGAGGTGTTTTAGGCAAGTCCCACCAGGAGGAGACCCAGAAGCAGACCCCAGATCCACTGGAGAGACTCTGTCTCACAGCTGGACAGGGAACACATCAGGATCCTCCTGGTGAGCTGGAGGATGGGAAGCCTGTGTGGTGAGGGAAGCCTGGGTTTCCCGTCTGAGGATGTTGCCCCCAGAAGACGACGGAAGAGAAAGAAGTTAAAGTATGACCCACCCTGTCATTGTTAACAAGTCACATAACCGTTCAAAACACAGTGTGTAAACAGGTATTTTAAGTTACGGGTTGGACAAACTCAGGTTGGTGTACGTAGAACTAGCGCTCAGGTCTTTTTTATCAGGTTGAAATTGACTTCAGGATGAAAGTCGAAACGTCTCGATCATCAAACACACTGTCCAGAAGATACTTTGAAGCCTTTTCTACAATGGATCACTGCTGGATAAATGAGGGATGACACAAACTTCTCCTCGAACACTCGTTCATACAATATAAACAATAAAATAAAGAGAAACTTCGTAACACTGAAGACTCATTCAGTCTAAAACACAATTAACTGAATTCTTCTGGTCTCCGCAGATGCATCATCAAAATAAAGCAATTTGACCAAAATAAAACCAAAAAAGTGATCACTTTGCTGATAAAAGAGCCTGATTGTATAAGTGGGAGAAAGCAGAGGGTATTCGGAGTTCAACTAGTGTGTGAACTCTGGCCGAGACAAACCTGGACCCAGTAGATCAGGTTCTCACATCATCAGAGCCGGGGTGTTTATTCACCTCTAATCCTCCATCATCGGCCTCTCCTCTGAACCGCCGCCTGTACAAACACCCGCCTACACCTGCTACACTTTCATTGTGGGAAAACTGGGTTTTCTCTGCTCTGCACCTGCTCATGAAGCCCACTGAGCCTGTGGTGGGTCTGAGAATGTCTGGCAGTGTGGGGGTCCAGGAAGATCTGGCTGGGTGGGAGCTGCTCTTCTGTCCTGCTTGTTCCCAGAGTACAATTATAAAATGATCAACGGCAAAACGTTCTCATTGTAATAAAAAATCTTCAGAGGTGAAAATACGAGAGCAAAATATAAACAACTGATGTAGTGATCAGAGTGTGTCCGAGTGTGTGTAGTGACGGTGGACGGGATTCAGAGAGTTTCACAGTCAAACACACAATCACCACATTAAGATCTGGAACAAGTGAGTTCCTGTGTCTCTTGCAGAGTTCCAGTACTCTGAAAGAGGTGTGGGCCCCAATAAGTTCTATGAACTACTTCCTACTCCTTTTGAGTGTTCATCTCAAACTTCGTTTCCTGCAAGATGAGGCTATGGATCTATAACTCCGCCGTACTCCTGCTTCTGCTCTCTGGCTCAAAGACGTGGCCCATGAACAAGACTCTGGTGACCTGAATTGATGGCTTCGACAGCAGGGCTCTCCAAACCATCGAAAACATTAAGAGGCCCCAGCGAGTCCCTAACCAGGCACTCAGAGCCTGTACGTGTCAGCCCAAGGCATCTTGCCTGACTGCACAACGTCGCACTTGCTGGTCCACGGCCTGCCTCCCCACCATCTGACAAGAGTAATCCTCCAAAGGTTGCAGAAAAGACCACAAGGTAACCCCCGTACTCAATGGCTCAACGTAATCACAGGCGGTCTCAGAGTCACCATCAAGGAAACAGAAGAGCTGGCCTAAGATCACCAGCACTGTAAAAAACTTGATTCATCTGGTCGGCTCAAATTACGGGGACAGGACCCACCTGTCGCTAAGGTGGTCGCTAAGGTTAACGAGGGGAAATTATAGTGCTGCATTGCACCACAGCAGGTCGCCATGACGGCATTGATGGTGGGAGTACATGGGGGTTAAGTGTCTTCTCTAGGGACAAGTAGGCATGAGCTCATCGGGAATCAAACCGGCAACTCCTCGGTCTAAAGACAGCCAGTCCACCCCTGAGCTGTACCTCCCTTAGTAAGGTGGCTGGTACCTGTTACCGAAACGCCACGTCCTAGTGACCCAAAGGACCACAGACCTGTTGCACTGACATCACACGTCATGAAGACCCTGCAGAGACTCATCCTGCAGCAGCTCCGACCCCTGGTACAACATTCCCCGTCCAATTCACCTACCAGCCCTGCCTCAGAGTGAAGAACGCCATCATCTACCTGCTCAACAGAATCTACACGTCTGGACCAGCAGACCAGCACTGTGAGAATCATGTTTTTTATTTCTTCAGTGCTTTTGACACCATTAGGCCGGCTCTGCTGGGTGAGAAGCTGCCAGCTATGCAGGTGGATGCCACACGGTTGTCCTGGATGGTGGATTATCTGAATGGCGGACCGTACTGTGTACGTCTACATAGTTGCATGTCAGACAGACTGACCAGAAACACTGAGGCTCCACAGAGGACTGTTCTCACTCCCTTCTTGTTCACCCTCTACATCTGAAGATGACAGAGACCTGCCATCTTCAGAAGTTTTCTGATGACTCTGCAGTGGTTGGAGGCATAACAGATGGGGATGAGAGGGAGTACAGGACGGTACAGGATGGTACAGGACGGTACAGGGCGGTACAGGACAGTACAGGATGGTACAGGACGGTACAGGATAGTACAGGACTGTACAGGACGGTACAGGACGGTACAGGACGTTACAGGACGGTGCAGGATGGTGCAGGACGGTACAGGACGGTACAGGACGGTGCAGGACGGTGCAGGACGGTGCAGGACGGTACAGGACGGTACAGGACGGTGGTGGATAACTTTGTCACATGGACTGAGCAGAACCACCTACAGCTCAACGTGGCAAAGACCAAAGAAATGGTGGTGGACCTAAGGAGGAACGAGGACCTGGTGACTCCTATCAACGTCAGAGGGGCCAATGTGGAAGGGGTTGAGGTGCACGAGTACTTAGGGGTGTACTTAAATAAGAAACTGGACTGGAGCAAAATGTGGACTCAATCTACAAGAAGGGCCAAAGTCGTCTCTATTTCCTGAGGCAGCTGAGGTCCTTCAACATCTGCAGGACAGTGGTGAGGATTTTCTACAGGTCAGTGATGGCCACTGCTGTCTGGTGGGGCAGCAGTCTGAGGGGGCGGGACATCAACAGACTCAACAAAATCATCAGGAAGGCCGGACAGGTTGTAGGAGAGGAACTGGATTCTTTGATAGCTTTAACTGAGAGGAGGAGGCTGTCCAAAATAAAGACGGACTTATGTTATAAAAAATGAAAAGGTTGGTTATTTGGTTGGAAACATGGATGTTGGGCTGATTGGCTGCTGGAAACTGTGCCTAAGACTGAATGACTGTGTGTGTGTGTATGTGTGTATGTGTGTGTGTGTGTGTGTGTGTGTGTGTGTGTGTGTGTGTGTGTGTGTGTGTGTGTGAGTGGTTGTTTGTCTCTGTCCGACTCCTGCAACACCACAGAGGATAACAGGGACAGAAGATGGTAAACAGTAGTTTTTGCTTTGTTTTTGTCTACTTTGAGCCTCTTTTCAAATGTTTGGTGGAAGTAAGACACGTACCGGTCCTCCTAGGTGACCTCGCTCCCCCCTTTCACACAGACAGGACTTGGGCTGCGGACACTGAAAGAAGAAAAAGAACAACATGATGAGATTTGACCTGAGTATGCGTAAACATCAGCAGAGTGAACATGTCTGGAAGTATGTGCTGTTAAACATTAGCCAATCTGGTGCCTTCGATGGGATTGATTTCACTCCGGCGTATGAGTCAGGAATCTGACGCTTTAGCTTATGATTGAGAGCTCTAAAAACAGACGGCCAATAAGTGAAAAGAGACGATGCCATGACGACAAAAAGCGTCCATCAGGGTCCGTTTGTAGCTGAGTAGAAAGCCTGCAGGTAGCGTTTGTGTTTACAACCATTCCTCGAAAAATTAATTAACTGCAAAAACAAACACTATGTTCTGTTCCGTCATCTTTCGCTTAACCGGGGCCGGGTAAAGGGGGCAACAGCCTAAGAGGGGAAGCCTCCATCTTCCAGCTCACCCAGGAGGATTCAGAGATGTGTCCTGTCCAGCTGTGAGACATATGCTCTCCAGCAAGTCCAGGGTCTGCAACCGGTCTCTTCCCGGTGGGACAGAACACCTCACCAGTGAGGGAGGCATTCTAACCAGATACCCGCACGACCCAATCTGGCTTCTCTCAACCCAGACAAGCAACAGCTCTACTCCGAGTTCCTCTCAAATGGCAGAGAAAGTCCACCCGCCTGACAGAGGAAGATCATTTCAGCCGCTTGATCTGTGATCTCGTTTCGGTTACCAACCATACTGGTTACCACGGTGAGGGTAGGAACGTAGATCCTGGTTACCATGGTGAGGGTAGGAACGTAGATCTGGTTACCATGGTGAGGGTAGGAAAGTAGATCCTGGTTACCATAGTGAGGGTAGGAACGTAGATCCTGTTTACCATGGTGAGAGTAGGAACGTAGATCTGGTTACCATGGTGAGGGTAGGAACGTAGATCCTGGTTACCATAGTGAGGGTAGGAACGTAGATCCTGGTTACCATGGTGAAGGTAGGAACGTAGATCCTGGTTACCACGGTGAGGGTAGGAACGTAGATCCTGGTTACCATGGTGAGGGTAGGAACGTAGATCCTGGTTACCATGGTGAAGGTAGGAACATAGATCCTGGTTACCATGGTGAGGGTAGGAATGTAGATCCTGGTTACCATGGTGAGGGTAGGAACGTAGATCCTGGTTACCATGGTGAGGATAGGAACGTCGATCTTGGTTACCATGGTGAGGGTAGCAACGTAGATCCTGGTTACCATGGTGAGAGTAGGAACGTAGATCTGGTTACCATGGTGAGGGTAGGAACGTAGATCCTGGTTACCATGGTGAGGGTAGGAACGTAGATCCTGGTTACCATGGTGAAGGTAGGAACGTAGATCCTGGTTACCATGGTGAGGGTAGGAACGTAGATCCTGGTTACCATGGTGAGGGTAGGAATGTAGATCCTGGTTACCATGGTGAGGGTAGGAACGTAGATCCTGGTTACCATGGTGAGGATAGGAACGTCGATCCTGGTTACCATGGTGAGGGTAGCAACGTAGATCCTGGTTACCATGGCGAGGATAGGAACGTAGATCCTGGTTACCATGGCGAGGGTAGCAACGTAGATCCTGGTTAACATGGTGAGGGTAGGAACGTAGATCCTGGTTACCATGGTGAGGGTAGGAACGTAGATCCTGGTTACCATGGTGAGGGTAGGAACGTAGAACCTGGTTACCATGGTGAGGGTAGGAATGTAGATCCTGGTTACCATGGTGAGGGTAGTAATGTAGAGCCTGGTTACCATGGTGAGGGTAGGAACGTAGATCCTGGTTACCATGATGAGGGTAGGAAAATAGATCCTGGTTACCATGGTGAGGGTAGGAATGTAGATCCTGGTTACCATGGTGAGGGTAGGAACGTAGATCCTGGTTACCATGGTGAGAACTTTAAATAAACTGGCCACTTTATTAGGTACACCTGTCCAACTGCTTGTTAACACTTAAATCCTAATCAGCCAATCACATGGCGGCAACTCAGTGCATTTAGGCATGTAGACATGGTCAAGACAATCTCCAGCAGTTCAAACCGAGCATCAGTATGGGGAAGAAAGGTGATTTGAGTGACTTTGAACGTGGAATGGTTGTTGGTGCCAGAAGAGCTGGTCTGAGTATTTCAGAAACTGCTGATCTACTGGGATTTTCACGCACAACCATCTCTAGGGTTTACCGAGAATGGTCCGAAAAAGAAAAAATATCCAGTGAGCGGCAGTTCTGTGGGCGGAAATGCCTTGTTGATGCCAGAGGTCAGAGGAGAATGGCCAGACTGGTTCGGGCTGATAGAAAGGCAACAGTGACTCAAATAAGCACCCGTTACAACCAAGGTAGGCAGGAGAGCATCTCTGAACGCACAGTACGTCCAACTTTGAGGCGGATGGGCTTTAGCAGCAGAAGACCACACCGGGTGCCACTCCTTTCAGCTAAGAACAGGAAACTGAGGCTTCAATTTGCACAAGCTCATCGAAATTGGACAATAGAAGATTGGAAAAACGTTGCCTGGTCTGATGAGTCTCGATTTCTGCTGCGACATTCGGATGGTAGGGTCAGAATTTGGCGTCAACAACATGAAAGCATGGATCCATCCTGCCTTGTATCAACGGTTCAGGCTGGTGGTGGTGGTGTAATGGTGTGGGGAATATTATCTTGGCACTCTTTGGGCCCCTTGGTACCAATTGAGCATCGTTACAACGCCACAGCCTACCTGAGTATTGTTGCTGACCATGTCCATCCTTTTATGACCACAATGTACCCAACTTCTAATGGCTACTTTCAGCAGGATAATGCACCATGTCATAAAGCTGGAATCATCTCAGACTGGTTTCTTGAACATGACAGTGAGTTCACTGTACTCAAATGGCCTCCACAGTCACCAGATCTCAATCCAATAGAGCATCTTTGGGATGTGGTGGAACGGGAGATTCGCAACATGGATGTGCAGCCGACAAATCTGCGGCAACTGTGTGATGCCATCATGTCAATATGGACCAAACTCTCTGAGGAATGCTTCCAGCACCTTGTTGAATCTATGCCACGAAGAATTGAGGCAGTTCTGAAGGCAAAAGGGGGTCCAACCCGTTACTAGCATGGTGTACCTAATAAAGTGGCCAGTGAGTGCAGATCAACTGGTAAATCCAGAGCTTTGCTTTTCGGCTCAGCTCTTCACCACGTTAGACCGATGCGGGGTCCTGATTATTATAGACACTGCCCCGATCCGTCTGTCGATCTACTGTTCCATCCTTCCCCCACTGTGAACGAGACCCTGAGATACTTAAACTCCTCCCCTTGGGCAGGACCTTGTCTCTGACCTGCAGGGGGTATTCCACCCTTTTCTGGTTGAGGATCATGTTCTCTAATTTTAAGTCTCTGATTCCCGTGGTGGCCGTTTCACACTCAACAGCAAATCAGTCCAATTATAAACACTAAGTTTAGAAAGTAAAAAGATGTGTTTGCTCTGCTGATGAGACTTGTGAAACCAGTTTGATTTTACTCCCAGCTTTCTGGACTACATTATCTGGACACGTGCATGACGTACATTACATTTAATAACTCCATGTTGATCATTATGAAAACAGCTCACGGACTGAAATAGTTTGAGCATCCCAGCCATCAAACTGTTTTTTTGTCTCCATGGAGACAGTCTGACCTCACAGCATTGGGGTTCACTCGGTCCATGGTGGGTGGATCGACGTTTCTAGTGGAGACCTGACGTGACCAACGTAATGTCCCCAAACAGAAAAACAGAGCGCAAAACCAACTTTTCCTGAATAAACTTTCTAAAGACTGTCTTTAAATTCTCAATCTGAGGAATCGTTACAAACACGGACCGTACAGCATGGTGGATCTACAGAACTACAAACATGGAGGATGGATCGTACAGCATGGTGGATCTACAGAACTACAAACATGGAGGACGGACAGTATAGCAAGGTGGATCTACAGAACTACAAACATGGAGGACAGACCGTATAGCATGGTGGATCTACTGAACTACAAACATGGAGGACGGACCGTATAGCATGGTGGATCTACAGAACTACAAACATGGAGGACAGACCGAATAGCATGGTGGATCTACAGTACTACAAACATGGAGGACGGACCGTACAGCATGGTGGATCTACAGAACTACAAACATGGAGGACGGACCGTACAGCATGGTGGATCTACAGAACTACAAACATGGAGGACGGACCGTATAGCATGGTGGATCTACAGAACTACAAACATGGAGGACGGACCGTATAGCATGGTGGATCTACAGAACTACAAACATGGAGGATGGACTGTGTGGCATGGTGGCTCTACAGAACTACAAACATGGAGGACGGACTGTATAGCAAGGTAGATCTACAGAACTACAAACATGGCTGAAATTTTTCAAATCTGACTGAATCTGAGCTCCAAACAGCTCTATGTTATGAAAACATCATAAAACCTCTTAGTTTGGAATTAAATAGAGTTTTAACCCTTACTAATGTTCCATAATATTCATAGGCGAGTCTTGGTACATAATGCTAGCGGCAATGGCACCACCCATTGATCGGTAAACTGGTGCACTGACTGCACACGATAACCTGGTCAGACTTGGTCATGTTCAGTAAAATGTAGGACCCGATTCTGCCACTACAAGATGTTCATGACTACAAGTCTTAAAATGGTTGTTCGTGAGTCTTATTAAGTCTATCTACTTCATAAACAGCAACATAAGTCAGATTGGGAAATTTCAGGACCCTGAATGGATGCTTTTGTTCATGTCATGTCATCATCTCTCCTCTCTTAGTGGGTAGGATGTTTTCCCAACGCTGCAATCGTAAGATAATGCCTGCAATCCCTGACCTTGTTGCTGGAGGGAACTGAAATTGAACAGAGCCACTGGGTGGCGCCGGTCTTACTAAGAATAAATACTTTGAAACTCACCCCGGTCTTTACGACTGCGTCCTGAAAAAAAGAAGAAAACTCATTTAAAAGTGAATCATCATTCTAAATGTTTTTAGAAGCTGTGTGGTTTCATAAACCAGATCGCTCACCAGTTCAGAGAGGAGTTTCTGGTCCAGCTGGGTGTCGGCGAGGCTGAGGACGTGCTGCTGTGCCGGCGCGCTGGCGATTGAGCGTAGTTTTGTACCCACGGCCTCCTGTTTGGTCGGAGGTCCTGCCAGCTGGATGGTGAACATCCGGATGTTGTGCTGCTTGGCCTCTGCGGCCGCTGCCACAGCGTTAGGACTGCGAGGGTGGTCTGCTCCGTTCATCATCAGCAGCGCCACCCTCAGGCTGTTGGATGAAGTCTCCTGTCGGAACACCTTGGTGGCATTGGTGATGGCATAGGCAGAGTACGTACCGTGGCCGATGAAGGCCATGGAGGCCACCCGGCTCTGAAAGACGTCCAGGTCCTGCCAATCCCGGAAGTTGTGCTCTAATGAGACGGTGCTGCTGTATTGCAGAGCGGCTAGACGCAGGCGGACACGCCAGCCTGGTGACTGAAGCTGTGACAGCTTCCTGCTGAAACGCAGGATGAATTCCTTCTGTTGTTGGAACAGCAGAGGTTTGGCTTTCTCAGAGCTGCCGACGATGAACAGGATCTCCAGCGGGCAGGTCAGGGCTGGGAAGGTAGAAGAAAAACCAATCACAAGTTTCCTGTGATTCAAACTTTTCCTGGACTGTTTTACACTGAGTTCCAAATAATGTGCAGATATGTTTCTGTTTGTCTGGAGGATCCTCCACACTTCCTGTTTCTTCTTCTTCTTCTTTCTACATTTCCCTTCAGGGGGCGCCACATCAAGTCAGTTTCTTCCATCTAACCCTATCTGCTGCATCCTCTTCGGTCACACCAACTATCTTCATGTCTTCCTTCACTGTATCCATGAACCTCCTCTTTGGTCTTCCTCTAGTCCTCTTTGCTGGTGGTTCCAAACCCAGCATCCTTCTTCTGATGTACTCTCTCTCTCTCCTCTGCACATGTCCAAACCATCTCAGTCTGACCTCTCTGACTTTAAAACCTCTAACATGTGCTGTTCCTCTGATCCTGTCCATCCTGGTCACTCCCAGAGATCCTCAGCATCTGTGACCTGTTCGGGGTATACTCTGCCTCTCGCCTGAAATCAGCCGGGGTAGGCTTCGGCAGCTTCCGAAACCGCATTAGGGATAAGCGGTTTAGAACACAAAATTAGACAATTTGCGTACACATAAGAGACACTGGTGCACCCCTCTTCACCCTGGTGGATTTTCTGTGTTCGCTTGAAATTTTCACCATTTTGTGAGAAACTTTGACAAATGAGGTCCAGTGTGGTGAGGTTGATACCGCCCCCTTCTGGCAGCATCATTGCTATAAAACACTGTCTTGTTATCTTCCACTTATCCGGGCCATGGTTACCGGGGCAACAGCCTCAGATAGGAAACCCAGGCGTCTCTCACCCCGGCTGCATCCTCCAGCTCACCCAGGAGGATCCCAAGGTGTTCCCTGTCCAGCTGAGAGACATAGTCTCTCCAGCACGTCCGGGTTCTGTCCCTGGGTCTCCTCCTGGTGGGACAGAACACCTCACCAACGAGGGAGGCATCCTAACCAGATGACCAAGCCACCCCATCTAGCGTCTCTTGACCTGCAGGAGCAACGGCTCTGCTCTGAGCTCCTCCCTCTATCTCTGATCGAGACCCCAGCCACCCTGAAGAGGAAGATCGTCTCAGCCATTTGTATCTCTGATCTTGTTCTTTCTGTCACGTCACCACCCACACTGGTTACCATGGTAAGGGTAGGAAAGTGGATCCTGGTTACCATGGTGAAGGTAGGAACGTAGATCCTGGTTACCATGGTGAGGGTATGAACGTAGATCCTGGTTACCATGGTGAGGGTAGGAACGTAGATCCTGGTTACCATGGTGAGGGTATGAACGTAGATCCCGGTTACCATGGTGAGGGTAGGAATGTAGATCCTGGTTACCATGGTGAGGGTAGGAACGTACATCCTGGTTACCATGGTGAGGATAGGAATGTAGATCCTGGTTACCATGGTGAGGGTAGGAATGTAGATCATGGTTACCATGGTGAGGGTAGGAATGTAGATCATGGTTACCATGGTGAGGGTAGGAACGTAGATCCTGGTTACCATGGTGAGGGTAGGAACGTAGATCCTGGTTACCATGGTGAGGGTAGGAAGGTAGATCAACTGGTAAATCCAGAGCTTTGTTTTTCGGCTCAGCTCTTTCTTCAGCAAAACGGATCGATGCTTTGTCCTAACTGTTGCAGACGCTGCACCAATCCTGTTGATCTACCGCTCTATCCCTCACCCACTGTGAACAAGACCCTGAGATACTTAAACCCTTCACTTAGGGCAGGACCCTGTCCTTATGAAACACCAAATCATTCAAAAACACACAGGCTGATTTTATTAAGCTCACTTTTAACTTCATTTAGGATGACCTGGTTATCGTCTTTGTGTCCCTTCTTCCGGCGCTTCAGGCAGTGTGTGGAGCTGCACAGCAGCAGCAGAAGCAGTAAAACTTTACTGAAGCTCAGCAGCATCCTGATCTGGAAGAAGCAAACAGGCTGCAGGTTACCACACCAACACCAGAGGGTGTTAAAGCGCTGGTTTACAATAAAATAATGACAATATGTTTATTTTAATGACAAATTGAAATGAAAAAAAATATTAAAATCATCAGTTTGCATCATATAATCAATGTCATCAATAAGTCTTTATGAACCCCTCCTCACATAAAAAACCCTCTTTTCCTCACAAGCTTATCACAATCAGATTAAATAGTTTCATAATAAAATAATTAAATAGTTTCATAATAAAAAGTGTAATTATTTAATTAATAAATCAAAGCAGGTTCAAATCTTAACCCTGTTTAACTTTAAAGTTTTTTTTTTTTGTGGGCTCCCTTACCTGTGTGAGGATAGAAGAGAAGTGTTGCTCCATCAGGGAGTTGAACCAGCAGCTCTGCACATGGACCAGTGGGAGTCTGATCCTCCCACCCAGGAGCCAGGGATTCAAACCTGCAGCCGCTTCCTGATGCTGCTTCACAATAAAACTCAGAGTTTAAACAAAAAAGATCCAACATGTTTAATATGTTCTGGATTATTCTGGTGGGTTGGGGGGGTGGACCATCTGAAGCAGGATTAAAATCATGTTGGAGGTTTTTTTTAATCTACTTTTAAAAGAAACGTGTTTTACTTTGTAGGAGTTTCATGGATCAAGAGGAGGGTGTAAAGCTCTGACCCTGATGGTCCAGACTGGAACACCAGTCAGTCTGAACCATTAGAAATAACTTTATTCTCACTTTTTGTTAAAAAAAAAAAAAAACAACATCATAATGATTTTATTTACATCAGTTTAGTTTTATCCCTAAAGATTTTATAACTGTCAAATTATAGGGTTTTTAAAATGGGAAAAATGTGCTTTAAGAAAATATGGCTGTTTCAGGATTTTTATTAGTACTAAATAAAAAAATCCACTTTTCACACATTAAAACACCTACAGTATGCAGTAACTTGACTTCAAGCAGACTGTGGTTCATTCCAGGCACCTATTACTACAGCACAGTCAGAGCTAGACTGGTTACCTCATGTCACTCATTATAAAATGTCTGTGCTATCTTTTGTAATAACGGGGATCCTGTCCTGGATTTTGTCCGCCTGCTCCTGTTAGGGCGCTAATGCATCAGTTTGGCTGCAAACGCCATTAAAAACCAACAAAGAAGAAGAATATTTTGTCATTTTAAGTTTACGCAAATGAAAACCTGTACAAAGCTGACAAATAGATTTTTCCGTTAGGTCGTCTTCTGATTACCCTGGACCGGGTCGGGGGCAACAGCCTCAGGGAGAAAACCTGGGCTTCTCTCACCCCAGCTGCCTCCTCCAGCTCACTCAGGAGGATCCTGAGGCGTTCCCTGTCCAGCTGTGAGACATAGTCTCTCCAGCAGGTCCGGGGTCTGCCTCTACATCTCCTCCCGGTGGGACAAGCCCAAAACACCAGATGCCCAAACCACCCCATCTGGTTTCTCTCGACCCGGAGGAGGAGCGGCTGTACTTGAGAGAGAGTCCTACCCTCACCATGGTAACCGTGTGGGTGGTGACCGAAAGAACAAGATCGCAGATACAAGCGGCTGAAATGAGTTTCCTCCACACGGTGACAAATACACAGAGGTGTCAAGTAGCGAAGTAAGACTACTTCGTTACCTTACTCAAGTAGAAAATCTCGTTATCTTTACTTTAACAAAGTAGTTATTTTTTTGTCTACTTTTTACTTTTACTCACTACTTTTTTATGCAATTATCTGTACTTTTACTTCGTTATTTTATAAAAAGTAGTCGCTACTTTCTCCATTTTGTCACCGTTAAAAAGCCGCGACTGTTTGTCTGAGTTTTTTTTTTTTTTTTATGAACCCTGAATGCATCAAACAAAGGAACAGATGAATGATTGGCTGAAAGGTCCAGTCAATCATTACTTTGGGGCGAGTAGCCACGCCCACAAACTTTTAAAGAGCAGCTAGGAACGTCTATTTCCGTGTTTGAGACTTTATGCGGGCTCGGAAATCAAAGTGTTTCTGATGCTGCAACACTGAACTTTGATTGAATTATCAGTTTTAAAAAAAAAACAAAACAACAGCAAAGAAATGTTTTATTATTATTTTCAGTCTGCGGTTATTGTAAACGTCTTTGCTGAAAATGTTGTAGATGGTATTTTTATAAAAATAACTTTGATCTGTGACGCACTATTTTATCTTTAGAAACAAAGCTAATTGAACTGATTCATCCATAAATAGTAGTGGATGAAATATTTGTGCTTAAAAGCATCTAAAATGTTATTGATTAGTTTATAAAGACTGACTGAGGAGATTAAAACTACACATCGCTTAGATTTTGTATCATGTAGATGTTTGGATTAACATTAAAAAAAACCTTATATGTACACATATATATGTAGATATGTATATATATAAATTTATATATACCGTCTCCTAAGTCCCGCCCCTACTGGTTTCTTTCTGGGTTTCTTAAAATCTTATTTCCCTGGTTATTTATTTTTTTTGTACAGTTCTTAAAATTTTAGAAAAAGAATCCATGGATTTTGCCTCCTGTGTGTTTCCTTCACTCCCACTGCCTTACGAGTGCATGTAAAGGGTGTTATTTTTTGTAAAATACGATAATTTTACGTCATTAGTACGATAATCCAGCACCTCCCACCTGGCAACGCTGTTTCCAGGTGTCACGCAGGCTGTATGTGGCACTCCCAACCTTATCAACTTGTTAAAGACTATTCAGTATTGCCTCAAAGAACTTTGAAAACTAGCTGCCTTCAAGGCTTAAAAAAGCCTTTTGGTCATTTTTTTTTTCATTTATTTATTTATTTTTACATTGAGTGTGTTTGTGTTTTTTGTTAGTTTTTTTTTACATTGACTGTGTTTGTGTTTTTTTTTTTTTAACATTGAGTGTGTTTGTGTCTGCTGAAGTTGGTTAAATTAGGTGATGCAGAGTGAAGCTTGGTAGCTGAAGGGACGTTACATAATGCCCTGCTTATGTTAATACATTTGATTGCGTTCATTAATTGATTTCCAATAAAAAATTATTAAGAAATAATGTTTCTGATTCATAAAGTTTCACCAAAACACTTTCATTTATGATCATATTTTCTGCTCCTTAAAGCATGTGATAATAGTTAGAAATATGTTCATACGCTTTTGTTAACAATATTCCTTTTTTCTGAAAATTACTTTTACTTTTTTACTTGAAGTAGTTTTAAAATAGGTTACTTTTTACTTTTACTTAAGTAGAAAACTTGAGTTGATACTTCTACTTTTACTAAAGTAGTTTTTTAACTCGGTATTTATACTTCTACTTGAGTAGAAAATGTTGGTACTTTTGACACCTCTGCAATACAGTATATCTAAATGACAATTATTCATAATTTTTTCTGTGTACTTTATAAAAGTTCTCAAAATAAATGTTTTTTACCCAAAGTACCCGCCCATGACTACTGTCCTTCAGTACCCAGTAAGCCTCTACATTCATGCTTTACTTTTATAATTACATCATGTTGTTCTATAAAGGTAAACAGAAGCTGTTCTACGTCTGATCACTGCAGATGTTCTTCTTTAAGCTGTAAAATACACCATGTACTGTATGTAATTGACTTAACATTCATTAACACGTATCATTATTCTTATGCCTCTTGGTCTCCTCCCGGTGGGACGTGCCTGAAACACCTCACCAGCAAGGTGCTCGGGGACCACCCCATCTGGCTCCTCTCGACCTGGAGGAGGAGCGGCTCGACACCGAGCTCCTCCCGGATGCAGAACTCCTCACCCGATCTCTGAGTGAGAGCCCAGCCACCCTGCAGAGGAAAATTATTTCAGCCGTTTGTATCCGTGATCTCATTCTTTCGGTCACCACCCACAGCTGGTTACCATGGTGAGGGTAGGAACATAGATCCTAGTTACCATGGTGAGGGTAGGAATGTAGATCCTGATTACCATGGTGAGGGTAGGAACGTAGATCCTAGTTACCATGGTGAGGGTAGGAATGTAGATCCTGGTTACCATGGTAAGGGTAAGAACATAGATCCTAGTTACCATGGTGAGGGTAGGAACGTAGATCCTAGTTACCATGGTGAGGGTAGGAATGTAGATCCTGGTTACCATGGTAAGGGTAAGAACATAGATCCTAGTTACCATGGTGAGGGTAGGAACGTAGATCGTAGAACGTATATTGACTTGTAATTCAAGAACCTGGACCCGCTGGAGAGACTATGTCTCACAGCTGGCCGGGGAACGACTCAGGATCCTTCTGGGTGAGATGGAGGATGCCGCCGGGGTGAGAGAAGTCTGGGCTTCCCATCTGAGGCTGTTGCCCCTGCGACCCGGCCCCGGATAAGTGGAAGACAACGGAACAGAATGGAATTCTTCTTATGAAATGCATTTCTGTAAGTTTCACACCAAGTGGGACTTGGACCGTGTGGGTGTTCACTCACTGTAAGGATTAAAACATGTGATTTCAGAAGTTATTGTAGATTATTTAAATATAAATTGAGTTAATTAGGTTCCATATTTTTATGTCTTACAATCATCTAAAGATCAGCAGCGTGTGTGTGAGGGACATGCATCACATTTAGGAATGCATGTCCCTAAATGTTCCGTCGTCTTCCACTTATCCGGGGCCTTGTCGCCGGGGGCAACAGTCTCAGACGAGAAGCCCAGGGTACTCTCACCCCTCATCCTCCAGCTCACCCGGGAGGATCCCAAAGTGTTCTCTGTCCAGCTCTGAGACACAGTCTCTCCAGCAGGTCTGGGGTCTGCCTCAGGGTCTCCTCCTGGTGGGACATAACAACTCACCGATGAGGCGTTCAGGAAGCATCTTAACCAGATTCCTGAACCACCCCGTCTGGCTTCTCTCGACCTGGCGAATCAGCTCCTCCTTATCATTTTGGACGGGTTTGCGTGCCTCAATGATCCTAGGAGTTATGTTTTTCGGGTCTTAATGCCCCTCGGAGGGGTATTAATTGTCAGGCTTTCATACTCTCTGGTTTGTAATACTTTGTAAAACTCTATGAATCAGTGAGATTTCCTGACGTTGTCCACTGGATGTTTGTGACAGTTCGTGTCCAGAAGATATTTTTTTTATTTTGCACAAGATGGAAGCTTTAAAGAAAACAACTGAAGAAAACTAAAACTTGACAGAATCCAGGGGGAAGTAACCTGGGGGCCGTTGGTATGTAAACTTCTATTAGCTGCTCCCATAATTCACAGAGACAGGCTTCATGGTCATAAATCAGCCTGGCTGCATTCTGTTCATATCTCATTCTAGGATGTCAGTGTTGTTCAGAAGAAGAAAAACTCAGATGCAGATAAAAAGGAAAATCTTATGATTTTATAACATGTTAAACTGTGTTTGTTTTGTATGTAATCATTATAACATCATGTCTTCTGGTCTTAATTTCTCATTAAATTAATCTGATTACTTTTTGCACCACGTACTGAAAACCCATACCTTGTTTTGCGCTGCTACCTTTAAATAAAAGTTCATTTTAACTTATACAGCAAAATATCACAAAAAACTCTCAGCAGTTTTCACAAAGTAGAAAAAAAGACAAAGAACCAAAAAAATGTAAAAAAAAAAACACAAAACTTGACAAAAAAACTTCAGTTTTAGGACAAAGACCCTCTTTAGACCCTCTCTCTCTCTGTCAGTGTGGTGGTGAAGGTGGAGATGTAAAACCCAGATGCCAGTTTTAACCAGTTTATTGCATTTAATCAGGGATCGGTGTAACCGGATGGAGTAAAAACATCTTTATTTATTCTTAATTTCCTTTTACGTTTCTCTGCTCGACGTTTCTTATGTCGAGCGGAGGGGTAAGCAGCGCCCAGATAGACCACCCGCTGCTTACCCCACCTCACTTCTTTAGATTTCGTATAGAACACTTAGTCAGAAAGTCGTTCCAGCCGGTAGACGTCTCGAGGATAGCTGAGCCATTACACTTGTTTGGTCCACACAGGGCGGGGAGTGGGCAGTTTTTCTGCCCTTTCTGTGACGGCGAGCCTAAGGAGCAGGACTAGAGCCTAAAGATCTTCTCCAAGACCTTTTGACCCTCTGGATTTGGGGGGTGGGAGGGATTCTTGGAAGTGAAAAAAGAAAATAAGAGGAATTCCTGGTGTCAAATTTACATGATGACCAAAATCCTGTCGAAACATGTAAATGTGTAAACATCTCAATTTGAATGTTTATTTTAATTATTGTACTAACGAGTTTTGTAAATTAGATTAATTGATGTGTGTCTATCCTCCCTCTCACCCTGTGACTTAAGAGATGAGCCCTCAGATAGAGACCTCAGAGATGAGACCTCAGAAATGAGACCTCAGAGATGAGACCTCAGAGATGAACCCTCAGAGATGAGACCTCAGAGATGAGACCTCAGAGATAAGACCTCAGAGATGAACTCTCAGAGATGAGACCTCAGAGATGAACCCTCAGAGATGAGACCTCAGAGATGAGACCTCAGAGATGAGACCTCAGAGATGAGACCTCAGAGATGAACCCTCAGAGATGAGACCTCAGAGATGAGACCTCAGAGATGAGACCTCAGAGATGAACCCTCAGAGATGAGACCTCAGAGATGAGACCTCAGAGATGAACCCTCAGAGATGAGACCTCAGAGATGAACCCTCAGAGATGAGACCTCAGAGATGAACCCTCAGAGATGAGACCTCAGAGATGAGACCTCAGAGATGAGCCCTCAGATAGAGACCTCAGAGATGAGACCTCAGAGATGAGCCCTCAGATAGAGACCTCAGAGATGAGACCTCAGATAGAGACCTCAGAGATGAGACCTCAGAGATGAGCCCTCAGATAGAGACCTCAGAGATGAACCCTCAGGATGAGACCTCAGAGATGAACCCTCAGAGATGAGACCTCAGAGATGAGACCTCAGAGATGAGACCTCAGAGATGAACCCTCAGAGATGAGACCTCAGAGATGAGACCTCAGAGATGAACCCTCAGAGATGAGACCTCAGAGATGAACCCTCAGAGATGAGACCTCAGAGATGAGACCTCAGAGATGAGACCTCAGAGATGAACCCTCAGAGATGAGACCTCAGAGATGAGACCTCAGAGATGAACCCTCAGAGATGAGACCTCAGAGATGAGACCTCAGAGATGAGCCCTCAGATAGAGACCTCAGAGATGAGACCTCAGAGATGAGCCCTCAGAGATGAACCCTCAGAGATGAGACCTCAGAGATGAACCCTCAGGATGAGACCTCAGAGATGAGACCTCAGAGATGAACCCTCAGAGATGAGCCCTCAGATAGAGACCTCAGAGATGAACCCTCAGGATGAGACCTCAGAGATGAGACCTCAGAGATGAGACCTCAGAGATGAGACCTCAGAGATGAGCCCTCAGAGATGAACCCTCAGAGATGAGACCTCAGATAGAGACCTCAGAGATGAGACCTCAGAGATGAGCCCTCAGATAGAGACCTCAGAGATGAACCCTCAGGATGAGACCTCAGAGATGAGACCTCAGAGATGAGACCTCAGAGATGAGACCTCAGAGATGAACCCTCAGAGATGAACCCTCAGAGATGAGACCTCAGAGATGAACCCTCAGAGATGAGACCTCAGAGATGAACCCTCAGAGATGAGACCTCAGAGATGAACCCTCAGAGATGAGACCTCAGAGATGAGACCTCAGAGATGAGACCTCAGAGATGAGCCCTCAGATAGAGACCTCAGAGATGAGACCTCAGAGATGAGCCCTCAGATAGAGACCTCAGAGATGAGACCTCAGAGATGAACCCTCAGAGATGAGACCTCAGAGATGAGACCTCAGAGATGAACCCTCAGAGATGAGACCTCAGAGATGAGACCTCAGAGATGAGACCTCAGAGATGAGACCTCAGAGATGAGACCTCAGAGATGAACCCTCAGAGATGAACCCTCAGAGATGAGCCCTCAGATAGAGACCTCAGAGATGAGACCTCAGAGATGAACCCTCAGAGATGAGACCTCAGAGATGAGACCTCAGAGATGAGACCTCAGAGATGAACCCTCAGAGATGAACCCTCAGAGATGAACCCTCAGAGATGAGACCTCAGAGATGAGACCTCAGAGATGAGACCTCAGAGATGAACCCTCAGAGATGAGACCTCAGAGATGAGACCTCAGAGATGAACCCTCAGAAATGAACCCTCAGAGATGAGACCTCAGAGATGAGACCTCAGAGATGAACCCTCAGAGATGAGACCTCAGAGATGACGCTTGTGTCGTCAGCATCAACCTGGAGCTGAACGCCCAGAAGACAGTGGAACTGGTCTTGGACTTCAGGAAGGTCACAGCCCCCTGGTCTCCCTCCTTCGATGGACATTTTCATCCCAACCATGGACTCCTACTGCTTCCTCGTCACCACCATCACACGGGTCCTCAAATGGGGGCTAACCATCAGCGCTCTCATCAAGAAGGCCCAACAGAGGACGTACCTCCTACGGCAGCTGAAGAAAACTAAGCTGCTGGCCCGGATAATAGATCGGACCAGTAGCCTGAACGATCTACACCACCATCAATGATACCATCCTCACCTCCTCCATCACCGTGTGGCACGCTGGGGCCATTAATGCAATGTGTGTTCTGCTGAGAAGATGATTGGCCACAGTCTCCCATCTCTCCAGGTTTATACGTCTCCAGGACTCTGGGCTGAGCAGATCGGACAGCGGCTGGTCTTTCTCACCCTGGCCACAGACATTTTGAACTGCTCCCTTCAGGAAGAACACAACGGTCCGTTCGGAACAAAACGTCTCACCACAGAGACAGTTTTTTTTCCATCAGACTGATGAACACTACCTGACCTTTATGTTTGATGCAAGAATCAGAATCAAATACTTTTAAAGCCATGATCAATGAAGAGGATCGGTGACTAGGAACTTGTTGTGGTACTGGTGTGCAATTATGAACATTAAAAAAAGGATATGTAACTATGATAAATAAAAAATAAATGAATAATTTTAACAAAACTCAGAGTGCTCAGAAAGAAAAAGAGAAGTAGAAAATAATAAAGATAGTAAAGTGACAAGAGAGAGTGACTAAGAAATGTTGGGATCCAGGTTATAACGTGTTCATTAGTCCAACGGCAGAAGGGAAGAAGCAGGAGGTTCTGGTCCGAATGGACCGGAGCCTCCTGCCCGAGGGGAGTCGCTCAAAAAGTCCATGTCCAGGGTGGGAGGGGTCAGCTACTATCCGACCTGCACGCCCCCGAGTCCTGGAGACGTACAGGTCTTCGAGAGATGGAAGGCTGCAGCCGATCACCTTCTCTGCAGAGCGCACAATGCGCTGCAGTCTGTGTTTGTCCCTGGCTGTGGCTCCAGCGTACCACATGGTGATGGAGGAGGTGAGGTTGGACTCGATGATGGCTGTGTAAAACTGCACCAACATCTGGGCGGGCAGCTTGGTTTTCTTCATCCTCTGCTGGGCCTTTTTGATCAGGGAGCTGATGGATGGCTCCCACTTTAGGTCCTGTGTGATGGTAGTGCCGAGGAAGCGGAAAGAGTCTACAGTGGTGATGGAGAAGTCTGTCAGTGCAAGAGGGGTAATGGGAGCTGTGACTTTCCTAAAGTCCACGATCATCTCCACTGTTTTCTGAGCGTTGAGCTCCAGGCTGTTGTTGTTGCTAGCAAGTTCCTAGTCTGTGAATTTTTATCAACAATGGCTATAAATAGTTCTTGATTTGTTGATTGGTTTCTTGTTTAAACAGTTCAGTCTCAGTTTGTTGGAGTGGAGAGAGGTTTGAGAGGCCTGGCTGGCAGGACCAGAGGTGGTGATGATGGGAACTGAGCTTTGAAACATGGATGAGGCTGCAGCGCAGGAGAGGGAAGCATAACAGAAAGTCCAACACAGGAGCAAGGGAGAACGGAACCACTCAGGACTGAGTGGGTGAGTGGGGAGGAAAGGTTGGAAAAGAGAGCAGAGGGAGGATTTAAACTAAACTCTGGGATGAAGAAATAAAACGATCTGTATTTACATGATTAAATAATCCCAGAGCGGAGTGTGTGTGTGGATCCTGGGTGTGTGGATTCTGAGTGTGTGGATTCCGTACCAATCACAAACTGTGGAGCGTGATCAGGAAGTGTTGTGTAAACCCTCGTGTTACATTGTCTCTGTTGCTTCCAGGCTGTGTTGTGTTAGTACAGAGCAGTATGCAGACACGCACACTCACACACACACACACACACACACACACACACACACACACACACACACACACACACACACACACATAAATCCTCCAGTTCAACCTCCGTTTTCTACTTTTTAGTATGTTTCCTTATTTTTTTTTTTAGCTTAAGATCCTCCAAAGTAAAAAAAACTCTGAGAATAAACATCCTTTATTTTTAACGTGATGTTCTCCTCTTTCTGTGTGACCGGTGCCAGAGATTCGTCCACGCTGCTGGTGGTGGATTAAATCTATTTCCAGGGATGTTACCGATTATTGCTGAGGCGGTGTGGGTTCCGGTCCCTCAGGATTGGATCTTTGTTATTTGTAAATGATGTGGTTCTGTCGGCTTCATCGGGCCGTGATCTTTAAATCTCACTGGATTGATTTATTTCCAAGTCTGAACCGATCGGGATGGAAATCAGAGCCTCCGAATCAGAGACTGGTCCTCGTCTGGAAAAGTGTGGAAAGCCCCCGGCAGGTCAGGGGCAGGGTCCTGCCCCAAGTGGAGGAGTTTAAGTATCTTAGGGTTTTGTTCACAATGGGGGAGGATCGACAGACCGATCGGTGCTAAACATTCGTTTTGTCTCAGAATTTGTGTAGACTTTGAAGGCCTCCAGGCAGACTGCTTTCACTTTGCCTGGGAATGGATAATGTTTTCGTTTCTTATTCTAACTGCTTATCTTTAATGGGGTGAGGATGGGCGGAGGCGGGGGGGGAGGGGGGGGTGGAACCTATCCCGACTGATTCCAGGTGAGAGGCAGGATGCACCCCGAACAGGTTGCCAGTCTGTTGCAGGGCCACACACACACACACACACACACACACACTCATTTCTGGGGGCAATTAACCCAACATGCATGTTTTTGGAGAGTTGGAGGAAACTGGAGCAAACCCACACATACACAGGGAGAACATGCAAAGTCCACACAGAAAGGCCAGTGATTCAAGCCTCACCCTCGCTTCGGGACTCGAAACCTGACCTACTAACTGTGAGGCCATTGTTCTGCCCAGATTATGCTGTTATAATGCTTTCAGATCCTCTGGTTCTGGTTGGTTTAGTTATTCCTACACTGAGTTTCTATGAGATGTCTTTGTTAGTAGTAAAATAGACTTGAACTAGAACATGGTGGGGTAGCTGTCATGATGTGGGGGAGGCTGTAGGTAACAGACAGGTTTAGGAGCTGCTCGCAGCGATGAAACCTCCTAGAAGCTTTGCAGATCATTTGTTAACACCCCCGTGGCCTTTCAGAGCGTGGCAGGCTTGACAGCTTCATGCAGTCCGTGCACACGATCCGTGCACAGCTCTGCTCCCGGCCTGATGCGTACGATAGATAGGCGCTGGATTTTTCTACATGTTGGCTCACATTGCATCGCTGACAGGCCGGGTCGATGGAGAGGAAGCTCGGTGTCCGGCCTGGTATGTGGAGTATGAGGAGAAAACCTGTGGCAGCAGGCACTTGTTCCCTTTTGGTTTGATGACAATAAAGTTTTCTGTCTCCAGAGAGATTTACAGGATCCACACGGCAGAGCAGCGAGGACGGCTCATAAAGAAAGAGGAGGGAAGTTTATCCCAGAGAGGAGGGTCGTGTGTGGTCAGTACGGACCAACGACGAGGTGTCGCTCTGCAATCAAACATAACTCACTTTGAAAGAATTTCTCTCCAGAACGTTTCATCGTTTGATGCATGAAACATAACTGACTCCATCAACACGTCAGAGAAACATACGTTATTTCAGGGATACTTTATCTCATGTTCCAGACCTGTCGTTTCTTATCTTACGCCATCTAGGCGCCAAACATAGTGGCTCCGCTTTATTTCACTCCAGCAACTACGTCAGGAATTGCAGGCATTATCGTATGATTACAGTGATGGGAAAAATTCTAACCAATCAGAGAACAGAGATAACACCGTCCATCTTCCATGTTTGTAGTTCTGTAGATCAACCATGCTGTACGGTCCATGTTGTCAACGATTCTCCAGATTAAGAATTTAAAAACAGTGTTTGGAAAGTTTGTTTTTACGCTCTGTTTCCAGAGCACGCTGACTGATCGGGTGCAGTACGTACGTCACGTCCGGTTTCCACCAGAAAGAAACGATCTGCCCATCGTTATGCTGTGAGGTCAGACTGTGTTTTTTTACTCGGTGAAAAACAGTGTTTTCTCTCCAACTCTGAGTTTTTTTAAAGTCCTGCAATTATGGGATGTGACAGAATCTGACTCTTATGTTACTGATGATGGTGTAAAACTGAAATAAGTGGAACCAATGAGACCCATATCCCACCATTTTAAGCCCCAATCCAATCTTATCCAATCTGTCTGAATCTATCCACAGCAAGTCTTCTGGTTCATTAAATTTTCCTTCAACAATGAATATGAATAAATTTGTATTTCTGCTGTTATGCATTTTTAAATTTATAATTGATCATCTTTTCCTAATCGGGCATCATTCAGTTCCATTGTCTTTATCAGGGGCTGGGTCGCCAGGGGCAACAGCCTCCGATGAGATACCCAGGCTTCTCTCACCCTGGCTCTGGCTCACCCGGGAGCATCCTTAGGTGTTCCCCGTCCGGCTGTGAGACATAGTCTCTCCAGCAGGTCGGAGGTCTGTGTGTGTGATCCCTGCAACAGACTAGCGACCTGTTTGGGGTGTACCCAGCCTCTCACCTGAAACCAGCTGGGATAGGCTCTGGCACCCTTCACGACCCACGAGGGATGATCGGTTCAGAAGATAAAACAAATAATAATCAATGATTCAAATATTAGTTATTGATGTTTCTGTGAGGGTGGGGAGGAGGGGGAGGAGGACCGGATGTGGAGCCAATCAGGTTGAGTTTCCATTCTGAAGTGTGGGAGATGATGGTATCAGTACTGCTTCGTCTCAACTTGCTGAAACTGGGCAGCTGTGTTCCTGCAGGCGACTGCTGCCCCACCCTCTCACACGGAGCAGAGTGGGGGGGTACACTGAGGCACAGCACCTGACAGAGCCACACGCCTACACATCGTATTTTACACCAGTTAGATTTCTCAACTTTACCATTTATGTTAGCAGAGACGGTCCAGTCCACTTCGGGGATCCTGGGGCCGGCTGAGCGGGGGTCCACCCTACAGCTCTGAGAGGAAGGGCCGCCATCTTTGATCCTGATTTATTACCAAAAACAAATGACATCAAACACAGAAAAAACTCTTCAGAATCTGAGAGAAAGAAACAAGATAAATCCCTCAAAGAACATCAGCAGAATCCACTAAAGATCTGGTTTCATATTAATATTTCTACTATATTTATTCATCATGGGGAATTACTGTGCTGCATCGCACCGCAGCAGGCAGTCAGGACAGCACCAATGGTGGGGGTAACCGGGGGACGGGTGTCTTCTCCAGGGACACTTGGGCATGAGCTCATCAGCTCACGCATACACATACACACACACGAACGCACGCACACACACTCACCCACACACACACACACTCATGCACACACATTATGAAAGTTCCATTCAAATATCAAACAGTATGACTAGGTTTCTTCGACTGAATTCCTAAATTTATTATTTCGTCAACTGGATGTTTTATTAAATTTTTTATGATCTTCATTATATTTTGATTTAATAATAATTAGAAACATTTAAGAATTCATCATTTTGAAACATAAAAGTAAAAAAATAACAAATTATCCTCCATCATTCAAGTGATTTGGAAATTCATTTAAAATATAACGTGTTTTATGAAAACGACCATCTTAATAAAGTAAACAGCAGAGCTCCTCACCCAATCACTGAGTGAGGGCACTGCCACCCTGCAGAGGAAGCTCATTTTGGCCAATTTGTATCCACGATCTCATTCTTTCAGTCACCACCCAAAGCTGGTTACCATGGTGAGGGTAGGAACATAGATCTTTGAGATCTCCACTGAAGATATAAAGTGCGTTTACAAATAAAATTTATTATTATTATTATTATCCTGGTTACCATGGTGAGGGTAGGAACGTAGATCCTGGTTACCATGGTGAGGGTAGGAATGTAGATCCTGGTTACCATGGTGAGGGTAGGAACGTAGATCCTGGTTACCATGGTGAGGGTAGGAACGTAGATCCTGGTTACCATGGTGAGGGTAGGAATGTAGATCCTGGTTACCATGGTGAGGGTAGGAACGTAGATCCTGGTTACCATGGTGAGGGTAGGAACGTAGATCCTGGTTACCATGGTGAGGGTATGAACGTAGATCCTGGTTACCATGGTGAGGGTAGGAACGTAGATCCTGGTTACCATGGTGAGGGTAGGAATGTAGATCCTGGTTACCATGGTGAGGGTAGGAACATAGATCCTGGTTACCATGGTGAGGGTAGGAACGTAGATCCTGGTTACCATGGTGAGGGTAGGAACGTAGATCCTGGTTACCATGGTGAGAGTAGGAACGTAGATCCTGGTTACCATGGTGAGGGTAGGAACGTAGATCCTGGTTACCATGGTGAGAGTAGGAACGTAGATCCTGGTTACCATGGTGAAGCTAGGAACTTAGATCAACTTGTAAATCGAGAGCTTTGCTGTTCGGCTCAGCTCTCTCTTTACTACGACGGACTGATGCAGCGTCCTAGTTATTGCTGATGCCGCACCGATCCGCCTGTCGATCTCCCGTTTCATCCTTCCCCCACTCGTGAAGAAGACCCCGAGATACTTAAACCCCTCCACTAGGGGCAGAATCAAAGAAAGAAAGAAGGAAAAAGCCTCTCGCCTTGAAACAGTCGGGATAGGCTCCTCTGAAGGGTGGGCGGGGTCTCTTTAAAAAAAGAGGGAGGAGCTCTGTCATCTGGTAGGAGCTTGGAGTAGATCCTGTACTCCTCCAGATCGAGAATAGCCAGATGAGGTAGTCCGGGCATCTGGTTAGGATGCCCGAACATCTCGCTCGTAAAGGGTTCCAACCCACAGGCAGACCCCCAACCTGCTGGAGAGACTATGTCTCACAGCTTGACATAGGATCCTCACAGGATGGATGCAGTCGAGTCTTCCTTCCTCTTTAAATAAATGTATTTTTTTCTTTCTCACAGTGTTTAATCTTTTTATTCTTGTGTTTGTGTCTGTTTGTTTTTGGCTGCTGTTCATTGTGTTTTTACTAAAACACAAATATTCCTTTTGGGAGAGTTTTTTTCATAAAATAATTACAATTAACCTTTATTTTGCTGGACTTTTTATGACTTTAATTTGAATAAATTTCCTCTGTAGGTAGTTTGTCATCATGTTCCGTTCCGTCATCTTCCGCTTGTTCCGGGGTCGGGTCACGGGGGCAACAGCCTCAAACGGGCAGCCCAGGCCTCTCTCTCCCTGGCTGCATCCTCCAGCTCACCTGGAAGGATCCCAAGTTGTTTCCCGGCCAGCTGTGAGGCCAGTCTGCCCCTTGGTCTCCACCCGGTGGGACGTGACCGAAACATCCCGCCCGCTAGGCGTTCGGGGGGCATCCTGACCAGATGCCCAAACCACCCCATCTGGCTTCTTTCGACCTGGAGGAGGAGCGGCTCGACACCGAGGTCCTCCTGGATGGCAGAGCTCCTCACCCGATCTCTGAGTGTCATGTTTGGTTGCAAAAAGCTTCTTCTCCTTCTCCCTTCAGGGGTCGCCACATCAAGTCAGTTTCTTCCATCTAACCCTATCTGCTGCATCCTCTTCAGTCACACCAACTATCTTCATGTCTTCCTTCACTGTATCCATGAACCTCCTCTTTGGTCTTCCTCTAGTCCTCGGATTTAGAATCAATTTGGATTTTTCCATCAGCTACAGTTTATCAGGTCAGACTGCCTCCTGCTGGTTAAACTCCTCCGTTACTGGAAGGAAGTTTTTTTTATTTATTTTAGATCGATTAGCAGCTAAATGTTTGTGTTTCAGAGACAGATGAATTTGTCTGTGTGTGTGTCTATATGTTGGGTTTGACCAGAGTCTCAATCCAGTAGAGCGAGTATTTCTACGAATTTCCAAACACTGTTTTATTATTTTTTTTTCATTTTTAATGCTCAGCCTTTAAAAGTTTGTAAAGCAGCTGGTTTGCTTATTATGGGATGGAGCCGTCGTTCCAAGAAGCAAGACAATGAGACAAAATAAATCAGAAAAAAAAAATTTATTACACAAAATTTTACTTAAATTTGTTAATTTTTGCACAAAAGTTGGAGAAAAAGTTCATCCTGAAGCTGAAACAACAAACGGGTAATGCTGGGGGAAATCATGGATCACCTTCAGGGCCTCGTTGTACAGCTCCATGTCTGCAGAGACAGAAAGAGAGAGAGAGACAGACAGACAGACACAGACACACACACACAGAGTTAAACACATACACACACCAGGGACGAGATGATTACAATTTTTTCTGCTTTGATTTCATCAAAAGAAAACATTGAAAAACTTTGTTTAATCACAGAATTAAACGTATGCCATGTCAGGCTGGCATTGCCTCCACTCAATTTCTTTTCACTCCAGCAACTAGGCCAGGGATTATCTTACGATTACAGTGATGGGAAAACACAGGATTAAAAAATACATTTTTTGTCCACTTGATGTGTAAACATGGAGGACGGACCGTATAGCATGGTGGATCTACAGAACTACAAACATGGAGGACGGACCGTATAGCATGATGGATCTACAGAACTACAAACATGGAGGACGGACCGTATAGCATGGTGGATCTACAGAACTACAAACATGGAGGACGGACCGTAGAGCATGGTGGATCTACAGAACTACAAACATGGAGGACGGACCGTATAGCATGGATGATCTACAGAACTACAAACATGGAGGACGGACCGTACAGCATGGTTTATCTACAGAACTACAAACATGGAAGACGGACCGTATAGCATGGTGGATCTACAGAACTACAAACATGGAGGACGGACCGTACAGCATGGTGGATCTACAGACATGGAGGATGGACCGTATAGCATGGTGGATCTACAGAACTGCAAACATGGAGGACGGACCGTATAGCACGGTGGATCTACAGAACTACAAACATGGAGGACGGACCATATAGCATGGTGGATCGACAGAACTACAAACATGGAGGAAGGACTGTACAGCATGGTGGATCTACAGAACTACAAACATGGAGGACGGACCGTACAGCATGGTGGATCTACAGACATGGAGGATGGACCGTATAGCATGGTGGATCTACAGAACTACAAACATGGAGGACGGACCGTACAGCATGGTGGATCTACAGACATGGAGGATGGACCGTATAGCATGGTGGATCTACAGAACTACAAACATGGAGGACGGACCGTATTGCATGGTGGATCTACAGAACTACAAACATGGAGGACGGACCGTATAGCATGGTGGATCTACAGAACTACAAACATGGAGGACAGATACTTGTTCATGTCACATCGACGTCTCTGTTTTCTGATTGGGTAGGACGTTTTCCCATCGCTGCAATCAAAAGATGTCTGTAATCCTTGACCTAGTTGCTGGGTGAAAATAAAATGAGCAGAAACACTAGGTGGCGCCAGCCTGTTTAAGTACATCTAAAAAGAGAACAAATTATCTTATGTAATATAAATGTTCCAGCTATTGATTATTTTTAGTTAGAATATAATTCACTGATATTTTTTTTTCAAATAAACAAGTAAACAAATACATCAGACTTTCAAAAACAAAGAGATTTTATTGTAAGTGTTCCTGAGAACGCACCAAAAGAGACTCCTCTGTCCTCTCTCAGGATGCTGTACATGGAGGCCATGATCTCCCCTCGGTTAGAAACCATACCGATAACCTCTACGATTCCACTCAGCTCTTCATCCAACTGCAACAACATAAACATCATCAGTATCTTTCTGTTAGTCCATCTGTAACTCCTCCATCCACCTGCAGCCCTCTGCTGCAAAAGTAAATATACACAGATTTAAATGACAGTATTTTTAGAGAAAACGTTAAGCCTGTTCTCAATGAACAGCACCTCCAGAAGCTCTGCACAGAAACGTGTGTGAAAGAGTGTTAAAGAGACAGAGAAAAATGTGTTTGTTTTGAGTGTGTATTTCAGAGAGAAAATTTATTCTCTGTGTGTTTATAAGTGTGTGTGAATGTCTGTTCATGAGTGAGAGTGTAGCTGTGTGTGAGTGTATGTGTGTCTGAAGAATTTGTCTGTGTGTATTTGAGTGTGTGTGTGTGTGTGTCTCTGATGTCTATTGTTTGTGTAACAAATGTGTGTGTGTGTCTAATGGTTCTGTAACAGCAACTGATAGTGCTGTGAGGGTGGTTTTACTGCAGGCTGGAAACCGTGTGTGTGTGTGTGTGTGTGTGTGTGTGTGTGTGTGTGTGTGTGTGTGTGTGTGTGTGTTAGACTGGTAGATCTCAGGATATTTGATGCTTCAAAAGCAGATCTTGGAACAAAAACGTTTGCAGTCCTCTGGTTTAAAAACTCCATCAGATTTTAGACGGACTTGCAGCCTGGTTTAAACACTAGAACTACCAAAGCAGTCAATTTGATGGTTCTCAGAAGATGACGTCACATTACTGTCGTTACGTTAATCTTTTACGTTCCTGGACTTTTTGACTGTTACTACACTTTTTTTTTGTTACTATGTTATAGTTAAACTGAAATAAGTTCTGTTACTGTAGCCGTTGTGGCGCCACTCAGGTGAAATCTAGTGGAGTAAAAATGGACAGGACGTTGTGGTAGTGTGGCTCCATCAGGTTGTAGGATTTACTTACAGGTTGATTTAACTCTACCGTCGCCATCTTTCCATCTCCATCCATCAGTGTGAACGCTTTACCGGTTGGATGAATCTAAAAAAAAACATTTTAATTAAACCAACAGTTAAATAAAAACTATCTCCATCAGGTTCCAGCTCACCTTTCCAACCCGCCCTACAAAGCAGACCGGCCGGTTGATGTGCTGAGACAGCATGGAGCAGTTTATTCTGGTTTTAGGAACGTCTAGAATCCCCGCCATCTTTACTTACTCCTCAATTCTACACAAAGCGCGCCAAATACAGACACACTGATTTAATCACCAGAGAGACCCGCGGCGGGCGGAGTTAAATCCTCCCTATTCAGAATAATATGAGTCTCTACTGCGGGGAACGTCTGGTATAAAAACAAGCGCTCTCTCTATTCCTTCAATCATTTTATTCCCCAGTTTTTAATAATAGTTCCGCTTTGTTAAAGATAAAATAAACATTGTAGGATGAGAATTGGACACACACACACACACACACACACACACACACACACACACACACACACACACACACTTTTATAACATATGGTTATTGTACACGCATAGATACACACATACTGTCTTCTTCTTCTTCCTTCATCCCCCTTCAGGGGGCGCCACATCAAGTCAGTTTCTTCCATCTAACCCTATCTGCTGCATCCTCTTTGGTCACACCAACTATCTTCATGTCTTCCTTCACTGTATCCATGAACCTCCTCTTTGGTCTTCCTCTAGTCCTCTTTCAGAATCAGAATGCTTTTATTGCCATGTCAATGAGAATATCAGAGACTAGGAACTTGCTTTGATACAGCTGTGCAATATTATAAGATGAAAATAATAAAAATAAAATAAATAAAAATAATTTTAACAAAACAGAGTGCTCAGAAAGAAAAAGTAAAGTAGTGCAATATCATAGAAAACAATAAAAAATAATAAAGATAGTAAAGTGACAAGAGGGAGGTGACTAAGAGATGTGGGGTTCAGGTTATAAAGTATTAATTAGACTAACGGCAGAAGGGAAGAAGCTGTTTTTGTGGCGGGACGTTCTGGTCCGAATGGACCGGAGCCTCCTGCCCGAGGGGAGTCGCTCAAAAAGTCCATGTCCAGGGTGGGAAGGGTCAGCTGCTATCCGACCTGCACGCCCCCGAGTCCTGGAGACGTACAGGTCTTCGAAAGATTGAAGGCTGCAGCCGATCACCTTCTCTGCAGAGCGCACAATGCGCTGCAGTCTGTGTTTGTCCCTGGCTGTGGCTCCAGTGTACCACACGGTGATGGAGGAGGTGAGGATGGACTCGATGATGGCTCTGTAAAACTGCACCAACATCTGGGCGGGCAGCTTGGCTTTCTTCAACTGCCGCAGAAAGTACATCCTCTGCTGGGCCTTTTTGATCAGGGAGCTGATGGACGGGAGGGAGGGACGCTCCCTCCTGATGGAGGGAGCTTTCCTGGTGGTTCCAAACCCAGCATCCTTCTTCTGATGTACTCTCTCTCTCTCCTCTGCACATGTCAAACCATCTCAGTCTGACCTCTCTGACTTTAAAACCTCTAACATGTGCTGTTCCTCTGACCCTGTCCATCCTGGTCACTCCCAGAGAGATCCTCAGCATCTTCATCTCTGATACAAACATCTCTGTTTCCTGTCTTTTCCTCAGTGACACTGTCTCTAGACCAATCAGCATGGCCGCTCTCACCACACTGTCTCTAGACCAATCAGCATGGCCGCTCTCACCACACTGTCTCTAGACCAATCAGCATGGCCGCTCTCACCACACTGTCTCTAGACCAGCGGTCGGCAACCTTTGACACCTAAAGAGCCATTTGAACCCGGTTTCCACGGAAAAGAAAACACTGGGAGCCGCACATCTAAAATGAAAAAAAAAAAAACTTCTACTACTTTACCGCAGCATGTTTCTTATGAAATCCACGTGCTACAGAGAAAATTACATTTTATTCATTTAATGAACACATTTTGAACATTTTGAATTCTTGAAAAATAATAACAATGAATGTCTCTTTCAAATAAATTAAAAAGCTGAATTTAAATTGTCCATGTAGCAAACGAAAGCAGAAAAATGCCATGAGGCGTCATCCTTATATCCATTTATCTAAAATGAAGATAACACTGTATATATTACTTTTTCTTACCTTTACACTTTGTACAAACAACTATAGTGTGGTTATGTCTTATGAAGTGCTACGGAGAAAATTTAATTTTACCGATGTAATGAACACATTTTGAATTCTTGAAAAAATAATAATGTCTGAATGTCTCTTTTGAATAAATTAAAAAGCTGAATTTAAATTGTGCATGCAGCAAACAAAAGGGAAAAATCCGTGAGCCGTCATCCTTATATCGCCTTGGGCTTTCAAAGTATGCAGCGGAGCATACTTTGTGATATTTCAAGATCACAATAATCTTCAAATTTAGAACTAAAATAATATAAAAACTAACACAAATAAAACACACTTCAATTAAATACAAAAAATTTTTTTTTAGTAATTTATTTTCCCAAGCCAATCAGAGCCGCATTATAAGGATGAAAGAGCCGCATGAGGCTCCGGAGCCGCGGGTTGCCGACCGCTGCTCTAGACCAATCAGCATGGCCGTTCTCACCACACTGTCTCTAGACCAATCAGCATGGCCGCTCTCACCACGCTGTCTCTAGGCCAATCAGCATGGCCGCTCTCACCACGCTGTCTCTAGACCAATCAGCATGGCCGCTCTCACCACACTGTCTCTAGACCAATCAGCATGGCCGCTCTCACCACACTGTCTCTAGACCAATCATATGGCCGCTCTCAGCACACTGTCCCTAGACCAATCAGCATGGCCGCTCTCACCACACTGTCTCTAGACCAATCAGAATGGCCGCTCTCACCACACTGTCTCTAGACCAATCAGCATGGCCGCTCTCAGCACACTGTCTCTAGACCAATCAGCATGGCCGCTCTCACCACACTGTCTCTAGACCAATCAGAATGGCCGCTCTCACCACACTGTCTCTAGACCAATCAGCATGGCCGCTCTCACCACGGTTTTGTATACTTTCCCTTTCATTCTAGCTGAAACTCTTCTGTCACACATCACACCTGATACTTGTCCCCACCCGTTCCAGCTTGCCTGCACACACTTCTTCACCTCTTTTCCACACTCTCCATTGCTCTGGACTGTTGATACTAGATACTTAAAATCTTCCACCTTCTTTATCTCTTCTCCCTGTAACCTCACTTTTCCATTTGGATCCCTCTCATTCACACACATGTACTCTGTTTTACTCTGACTAATCTTCATTCCTCCACCTCTCCAGCTTTTCCTCCTCCTCTTTACTCCTCTCACTACAGATCAAACATCATTGTCCATGGAGATTCCGATACACACATACTGTATGTTTAATATTTTCATTTTAACAAGCAATCAAACCAAAATTAAAAACATTATTTTTTCAATAAAATAACTGTCCTGTATTAAAAAACAGAACGTGTTCAGCAGAAAAAAAAATAGAATAATCTTCATGAACAACAGAAATATTCACTGATCGTTTTAAAGTAAATAAAAACATTAAAATAAAACTAGCAATGATTTTATAATAAAAAATGTATTGATTATAAACTTTATAAAAGTGGCTCATTTAAAAAAAAAAAGAAAGAATTAAATAATATTCTTAGTTTGCTGAGTTAAAGTTTATGAAAAAAATAAAAGATTTAATTATTCTGATTGAATTAATTAACATAAAATTATGAATATTCTAATGTTTTTTTCTACTGATTATTTTATCTATTGTTTTTTTGTTGTTTTTATGTCATTTGTAATGTTTTTATTTGCCTCAAATAAATTAAATGAAAACAATATTTCATTAATTTATTAAATTAAATCATTTATTTGTACATTTGATAAAATCTCCAGTTATATTGTCAATAAATGAACAACAATAAGAAAAAAAAATTAATAAACCTTTAACATTTATTTTGTTTAAAGTTTTATTGCTGGCTTTAAGAAGTTTTTCTACCTGTTTTAAAACCATTAAATGTAATTTGACTAATTTATGAAAAATAAATCAAATTTAAAAATAAAACATTATGAATATTAATATTAAATTCTTTTTATTTCTCATATTTTGCGTGTTTGTGTTTCCGCCCGGACATGTTTCAGTGAAGGAACTTTCATAATAACAGGAAGTCATTTCTGACGGAACGCAGAAAAAAAACCCATTTAGATTCTTTTTTAACCTAAAAAAAAGAACTTTTTATTAGTTTCTCTAAATTATTACTAAAAATAAAAGACGAATTGTTGTGATTTTTCAGGGAAAATGAACTAAGTTTGAGGCTAAAAAAAAAGCAGGAAAAAGAAAGTAAGTAAGACATGTTTTTATCAGAAGTTTTTATTCAGACATGTTTACTTTTGGATGTTTTTATCTAAAATATTTAATTTATTTTTTTCTGTTTTCAGGAAAATCATGTTGAGTTTTCTGGGATTCCGAAAAGAATCTAAAAAATCTGAAAAGGATTCAGATGGAGGTTTTGTTATTGTTGGTAAGAAATGGTTTCTGTTTACTCGAAATGAAAGGATTACACACACACACACACATATACATACATACACACACACAACACACATACACTTACACACACACACACACACACACATACACACACACACACACACACACACACACATATATACACACATACACACACACAACACACATACACTTACACACACACACACATACACACACACACACACACACACAAGAAAACAGCATTACATTCACATCATATTATTCACACACACATTAGATACAAACACACACACACATATACACACATACACACACACACACATACACTTACACACACATACACACACACACACACACACACTCAAGAAAACAGCATTACATTCACATCATATTATTCACACACACATTAGATACAAACACACACACACATATACACACATACACACACACACACCACACACACACATACACTTACACACACACACACACACACACACACACACACACACACACACACAGGAAAACAGCATTACATTCACATCATATTATTCACACACACATTAGATACAAACACACATATGACACACACACAAACAGTCACACATGCACATCATACTCACACACACTTTTCACACACTCATACTTACATTATATTGTTTGAGTTGTATATTATTTATTTTTTTATTTAACCAGGTTTAGGCTCAGTGAGATTAAAAAATCTCTTTTAAAAGAGTGACCTGGCCAAGAGGCACCGGCCTCCAGGATCAAACAAACATTTCAAATTAAAAATATCACAATAAAACATTCAATCAAAACATTTACAACCACATCAACTATTCTCCAAGTCTATCAGTTAAAAGAGTTTAGAGAGACCAGCTCTCACAGACACAGCTCTTCTTCTTTCTTCTTCTGATACACATGGAGAAGTGTTTGCAAAGCTACAAAGTCTAGTGTGTGTATGTCTATGGTTGCTCATGTTAGAAACACAGAAATGGGGAGGGGTGTGAAGCATCACAAAACAAGGCATGTTTTTTTTTTATTTCCCCAGTATTTGGTGCAAAGACCAGATAATTATGAGAAATTAGTCTGAGAAGACTTGATGTTACAATGAATACATATAAGACTTTACCTCATGCTTTCCCCTCGGTAGGTTGAGACCCCAAAACAAACACATGTTCTAGTTTATAGAGGAAACAGTAGTCAGTAAAAAAAAAAAAACACTGTCAAATAAAAAAAACACTCATTGTGTCTGTTTACTTGTATTTGTTTGCAGGTGAGACGGCGGCGGAGCACCAACAGAAGGGGCCGAGCATGAACGCTGGACACCTGTCTACTAACGTAGTCATTCAGCCTTCACAGGTAAAGTTCATCTTTCCTCCACCGTGTGCTTCACCTTTCCTCCACCGTGTGCTTCACCTCATTTAGAAAGCTTGATTAAACTAAAGGCTGTGAACGTCTTCTTAAACTGAGCGATCGATAAAGATGTGGGAGTGTGTGGACTTTAACTCTAAGCAGTCAGAAGCTGCCTAACGGTGGGTATCAGAGGAGACGTGTGGACAGAATCTGAAGTGAACCGAGGACAGTGAAATGAAGCTTTTGAAGCAGTGAAGAAACAATTAGAAAACACACATGAATACCTATCAGAGTAGGACCGTACATAAAAAAAGATTGTTAACCACCATGTTTGAACTCAATATGAATCTGTGTGCTGCATGTTTCCGAGGCCGGGAATTATGTCCTAAATAAAACCTTGTACCTCCGATACAGTGTCTATACGGACCGCCCGTTTAATGACTTTAGAACATGACGTCACTGATTTCATGGAATTTTTGTCTCTACAAACATTTAATTTTACATCATTAAAGCTAAAAAGGGTGGAAAAAAGCTAAAAAACCCAGAAAAGGGTGGAATGCCCCCTGCGGGTCAGAGACAGGGTCCTGCCCCAAGTGGAGGAGTTTGAGTATCTCAGGGTCTTGTTCACGAGTGGGGGAAAGATGGAGCGGGAGATCGACAGGCGGATCGGTGCGGCATCAGCAATAACTAGGACGCTGCATCGGTCCGTCGTGGTAAAGAGAGAGCTGAGCCGAAAAGCAAAGCTCTCGATTTACAAGTCGATCTACGTTCCTACCCTCACCATGGTAACCAGGATCTACATTCCTATCCTCACCATGGTAACCAGGATCTAGGTTCCTATCCTCACCATGGTAACCAGGATCTACGTTCCTACCCTCACCATGGTAACCAGGATCTACGTTCCTATCCTCACCATGGTAACCAGGATCTAGGTTCCTATCCTCACCATGGTAACCAGGATCTACGTTCCTACCCTCACCATGGTAACCAGGATCTACGTTCCTATCCTCACCATGGTAACCAGGATCTAGGTTCCTATCCTCACCATGGTAACCTAGATCTGTGTTCCTATCCTCACCATGGTAACGAGGATCTATGTTCCTACCCTCACCATGGTAACCAGGATCTACGTTCTTACCCTCACCATGGTAACCAGGATCTACGTTCCTACCCTCACCTATGGTCATCAGCTGTGGGTGGTGACCGAAAGAATGAGATCGCGGGTGCAAGCGGCTGAAATGAGCTTCCTCCGCAGGGTGGCTGGGCTCTCACTCAGAGATCGGGTGAGGAGCTCTGCCATCCGGGAGGAGCTCGGTGTCGAGCCGCTCCTCCTCCAGGTCGAGAGGAGCCAGATGGGGTGGTTCGGGCATCTGGTCAGGATGCCCCCGAGCGCCTCGCAGGCGAGGTGTTTTGGGCACGTCCCACCAGGAGGAGACCAAGGGGCAGACCCCGGACCTGCTGGAGAGACTATGTCTCACATCTGGCCGGGGAACGACTTGGGATCCTTCCAGGTGAGCTAGAGGATGCAGCCGGGGAGAGAGAGGCCTGGGCTGCCCGTTTGAGGCTATTGCCCCCGTGACCCGACCCCGGAACAAGCGGAAGATGACGGAACGGAAAGCTAAAAACTTGTTTTCAAAATCTCTGGTGTTTATGTCAGAGAAGTTCAGCAGGTTTCTAACTGCTGCTGTTTTACTGATGTTTCACTTTTCTTTTCAATGATGCTGTTAAATAAATAGTTTCCATGGAAACAATCTAATGATCTTTAAATCATAGATGACGACAGATGAAACCATGAGAAGCTAACCGCTGCTAAAGCTGCTAGCTAACAGCAGATGCTAACTCTTAAACCCTGCTCACATAAAAACGTGATGGGACTGTTTTGCGTAAATTTAAGGAAAATTTGCAAACTCAAGCACAGCTCGAGCGTCCATCTCGCTCATCGCGAGTTGTTCCTCTTCATTTTTGGTCTTTTACGACAGATCACATCGTTATAACTCTGACTAAAACTTTTGCGACCGTTGCCAGAATTTTCCGAAAACTACTCTGAGTCTGAAAGGTCGTGTGATTGTCGACTGATTACCTTCAGATTAGCACCAGACAAATGTTCGGTTAACAGGTGACGTTCATCGGATGAACGTTTCAATCTGTAGATTTTTGATAGAAAATGTGTCGAGAATGGAACCGGTATAGAGTGACTCGTCATCGTCTATAATGGTAATAATCCATTGTACTTATTTAACGCTAAACTGATACAGTATTCATTCACTCCATCTACTGTTGTACCCACAGCTGCCCTCCCAGCTAAAAATTTGACCTTCCCAGAATGTTCTGGGAAGGTTTTTAAAGGTTAGCAGAGCGTTCTTTAAAGGTTATTTTTTTTATTTTCAGAACGTTTCTCTAACCTTAATTTTAACCATAACCTTTGAAATTTGGTTCTCTCAACGTTCTGGGAAGTTTTGGTTCTAATATAACCACCAACTAACCTTTAGGGAACGTTAGTTTTTGGTTAGTTAAAAACAAACCTTTAGAGAACTTCAGGCTAACGTTCCCCGAAGGTTCTCTGTTTGCTGGGCTGGAGAAGACTGTCAGAAGCAAGGCTGACATTTTGCGCCAGCAGCCCCTCTGACCATCACCAACCAATCACACACACACCAGATCCAGACTGATCATCACCAACCAATCACACACACACCAGATCCAGACTGATCATCACCAACCAATCACACACACACCAGATCCAGACTGATTATCACCAACCAATCACACACACACACCAGATCCAGACTGACCATCACCAACCAATCACACACACACCAGATCCAGACTGATCATCACCAACCAATCACACACACACCAGATCCAGACTGACCATCACCAACCAATCACACACACCAGATCCAGACTGACCATCACCAACCAATCACACACACACCAGATCCAGACTGATCATCACCAACCAATCACACACACAACAGATCCAGACTGATCATCACCAACCAATCACACACACACCAGATCCAGACTGATCATCACCAACCAATCACACACACACCAGATCCAGACTGATCATCACCAACCAATCACACACACACCAGATCCAGACTGATCATCACCAACCAATCACACACACACCAGATCCAGACTGATCATCACCAACCAATCACACACACACCAGATCCAGACTGACCATCACCAACCAATCACACACACACCAGATCCAGACTGATTATCACCAACCAATCACACACACACCAGATCCAGACTGACCATCACCAACCAATCACACACACACCAGATCCAGACTGATCATCACCAACCAATCACACACACACCAGATCCAGACTGATTATCACCAACCAATCACACACACACCAGATCCAGACTGACCATCACCAACCAATCACACACACAGCAGATCCAGACTGACCATCACCAACCAATCACACACACACCAGATCCAGACTGACCATCACCAACCAATCACACACACACCAGATCCAGACTGATCATCACCAACCAATCACACACACACCAGATCCAGACTGACCATCACCAACCAATAACACACACCAGATCCAGACTGACCATCACCAACCAATCACACACACACCAGATCCAGACTGATCATCACCAACCAATCACACACACAACAGATCCAGACTGATAATCACCAACCAATCACACACACACCAGATCCAGACTGACCATCACCAACCAATCACACACACACCAGATCCAGACTGACCATCACCAACCAATCACACACACACCAGATCCAGACTGACCATCACCAAACAATCACACACACACCAGATCCAGACTGATCATCACCAACCAATCACACACACACCAGATGCAGACTGACCATCACCAACCAATCACACACACACCAGATCCAGACTGATCATCACCAACCAATCACACACACACCAGATCCAGACTGACCATCACCAACCAATCACACACACACACACCAGATCCAGACTGACCATCACCAACCAATCACATACACACCAGATCCAGACTGATCATCACCAACCAATCACACACACACCAGATCCAGACTGACCATCACCAACCAATCACACACACAACAGATCCAGACTGATCATCACCAACCAATCTCACACACACACACCAGATTCAGACTGATCATCACCAACCAATCACACACACACACCAGATCCAGACTGATCATCACCAACCAATCACACACACACAACAGATCCAGACTGATCATCACCAACCAATCACACACACAACAGATCCAGACTGATAATCACCAACCAATCACACACACACCAGATCCAGACTGACCATCACCAACCAATCACACACACACCAGATCCAGACTGACCATCACCAACCAATCACAGACCAGATCCAGACTGACCATCACCAACCAATCACACACACACCACATCCAGACTGACCATCACCAACCAATCACACACACACCAGATCCAGACTGATCATCACCAACCAATCACACACATACCATCCAGACTAGGTAACATGGGTGAAGTGTCTTACCCAGCGACACAGTGACAATTCAATATCAACGGCCGTCGCACTGTGCCACCCGGGGTTCCAGCGGTCTCCCACCCAACTACTGCCCAGGCCCAGCCTCCTTAGCTTCTGAGGTCTGATGGGATAAGGCATTGACAGGCTGGTATTGCCCCACAGGCTGGTATCGGCACACAAGCTGGTATCGCCATTATGTTTGCGATGCATCGCCCAACAGTCTGTGAGAGCCATTAATCGAGCGCTTTACGGTCGATGTCGCCATACTGCCAAGACACCATCGTTTGACGTTCTCCCGACATGCAGTCGATTTAAATCACTTCATCTCCGATTCAAACGGAGACATGACGCTAACGAGTTGCTTTAATGTTAGCCACACCTATCGCAACTCTTTCATCGAACACATTTCACACACACAGAAAAATCGGTCCAGTTTTCTAGACGCCGATGCATCTCATTTTATATGAGCAGGACTTTATTCATGTGAATCGTACTGCTCCATGATTGGCTGATCTAAAAATCCACTTTTGCATTTTTCTATGAATCTGATTGAATCATTTTATCTTTTCCAGCCGCCCTACCCGTCTCCACGGCAACCAGCTTTTGAGGTGCCCCCTGCAATTCCCCGGACAGCACCGCAGCCGCCCCCCGCCATAGAAGCAGCCTCCGTCGTCCCTGATCTCCTTGGCGACATCCCGTTCACGCTGGCTCCTCACGTGCTGGCCGTGCACGCGGCGTTCCCTCCCAACGTGCTGCCGAACAATGACATGAACTACAAGCTGGCCAACTTTCAGTACGACTTCACGCTGGAAAACTCAGTCCTTCATAACGTGTAGCTCTGTGATTGGCTGAGTGGGAACTAGCCCCGCCCACACATTTATACGAAACACAGCAGAAAATTCTAGAAACATCTTTTTCTTCTTCTCTGGTTTCCTTTTGGACGTTTCTGTCAGTGTGAGTGTGTGTTTACATAGAAGTGTTTAGATTTAAGGCTGCACAATATATTGATATCAAATCGATATCACAATTTCAACACCTGCAAAATGCTAATGCGAAGAATTGTGATTTCCTTTTTCTGTATTTTTTGGGAAGAAGCTCGTGCTGCTGGTAAAATATGGTTCTGAACTTTTAGATGGATAAATACGTTATTGATCCCATAGGAAATCACTTTGACGTCTGTTGCTTCCTGAAAGGTTTTCCTTTACAAACAACTTCTCAGAGTTTTGTAGACCATGCTGGTTACTGAAGCGTGACACCAGACATGAGACCGGCAGACCCGATCCAAAACCAGCAGAAGTTTTAAATACTTATTTACAGAACATGCAGATCATCTAAAGACAGCCTCCTCTCTCGTTCCTCTTCCGCATCTCCGTCTTCTTCGGTTGCTAAACTGGTGTTTTCTTTTGAACAACCGAATTCAACTGAAACACAGCGTGTTACATGCGATATGCGGAGCAAATTGGCTGCAGGGTGAGGGAGAGTTCACATCTTCCTCATGCTCCCATTCACACATCAGAGTTTAAGAACAGTTCATAAATATATAACAGATTTAAAAAAAAAAACAGAAAAAAAGGTTAAAAACATAAAATGCTTTTAATTAGAGGGAAAGGTGCACCTGCAGCACGGTGGCACAGTGGGTAGCACAGTGGCCTCACAGCTAGAAGGTTGTGGGCCACTTCTAGCTGGCCCACGACTAGTTCGAACCCCAGGTGAGGGACGAGGATCTGAAACACTGGTCTATCTACAGTATGTGGAGTTTGCATCTCAAGGGGCTTAAAAAAAAGAATCAAATCAGTAAAATCATAGCATTATAGTCTTACTGGACAGAAGAGTCGAGTCGGGCATCCAGTCGAGCTGAGTGGGCCAGATCTGATGGCTAAATTATTTTATTATTTCCACGGCTTGTCTTCAATCCCCATAAGAGCTAAACAAGGACAACGTTTATCTTAGTGCCATTTTGTTCAGTTACTATTTTCACTGCTCTATACGTTGGCACAACCAGTTTTCATGAATCTCAAACCCAAGTAGAAACAATATGTGTTTCTAATTTCTCGCTTTTTGCGTCACTCCAGCACAACTGTGAAAAGGCTCCTCAATTCCACGGGGATCAGATAGAGGAGGTCTGCTTCCAGCCTCCGCTATCGAGTGGACGATCTCACCCTGGACTCCTCACAGCTGACGTAACGCATCCCTTAAACATTAAATTAGAACGTTGATTGGTACACGGACTTGCTGCCATCAAAGGAGGGTTTTTTTAAAAAATGACATTGCTCGGTGTCGAACCGCTCGTCCTCCAGGTCGAGAGACGCCAGATGGGGTGGTTTGGACATCTAGTCAAGATGCCCCCCGAGCGCCTGCGGTGTTTCGGGCACATTCCATCTGGAGGAGACCAAGAGGCAGGCCCCAGACCTGCTGGAGAGACTATGTCTCACAGCTGGCCGGGAAACGACTTGGGATCCTCCTGGGTGAGCTGGAGGATGCAGCTGGGATGAGAGAAGTCATGGCTTCCCGTCTGAGGCTGTTGCCCCCGCAACCCGGCCCTGGATAAGCCGAAGACGGCAGAACGGAACAGGCATCGCATAACTAGCATTTACTAATAATGTTACTTTATTAATCCCTCGTGGGAAAATGACTGTGCTGCATTGCACCGGAGCAGGTCGCCATGACAGCGCCAATCGTGGGAGTAACTCTGGTTTAGATGTCTTCTCCAGAGACACTTGAGCAGAGGCTCATCAGGAATTGAACTGGCAACTTTGGTTCAAAGATGGCGACTCTACCACCGAGCTATCACGATATCAAACAGAAAAATTATTATATTATATTTTGTCAATATGGTGTAGCCCTGTGTGTGTGTGTGCGTGTGTGCGTGCGAGTGTGTGTGTGTGTGTGTATGTTTAACCAACATGTATTTCCATCCCAATCCAATAAAATCCCGTAGTCATGACGATAGTTCGATGTTACAGACGACCAGCCTAACTGATCATTTTTAGCTCAAAGCAAATCAAAAACTTTCTCTTTTTTTTTTTTCCCTTTGAAACTTGATTATTTTCCTTCTTTTCCCAGATTTAACTTAAAATTCCTGATGTTTTGCTGTAACTTATGGTTCTAAGTTTGTTTTTAATGCATCGCAGTCAGATTTTCTTTACTGAAAATTGGAGCAACTTCTTTTTTAAAAAACTTTTCTGCTTGTTTCTGCTTCGATTTAAAAACTCTCAGCACCTTGTTTTCAGATGTGAATGTTGATCAAGCAGGTAGAATCCTAATCAAACAGCAATAACTCAGTGTTTAAAACGCCTCATCCTGCTGCTCTACAGACATCCTGCTGGATTTATTGAATGAAGCTGTACTTAGTGTTTTAAATATGAAAGATTTTAATTAGTGATCTGATTCCACCACCAGCTGTGCCTTAATGTGATTGTTTACTGGTTTAATAAACGATTTCCATCAACTAATTTGAGCCCATTGTTCTCTGATTGGTGGATCAAAGGATGGCTGGAATGAGGACTGGAGTTTAAAGTGAAAACTACAAATCATAGTCATTGATAAATCAGAATGGAATCAAAGAATCAAGAACTTTATGAGCAGAAGTTCCAGCCGAGGCGGTGGAGAGATCTGGTTCCTCAGGATTGAATCTCTACTTTTTGAGGAGGATGTAGTTCTGCTGGCTTCATCAAGTCATGATCTCAAACTCACTGAACCAATTTGCTGCCAAGTGTGAAGTGGCAGGGGTGGGAACCAGAGACTATGGTCGCCTCCCAGAAAAGAATGGAATGCCCCTTGCAGGTCAGGGACAGAGTGTTCCCTCAAGTGGAGGTGTTTAAGTATCTCAAGTGGGGGAAGGATGGAGCGGGAGATCAACAGATGGATCGGTGCAGCGTCCACAATAATCAGGATGCTTTATCGATTTGTCATAGTGAAGAATGAGCTGAAAAGGAAAGTTCTCGATTTACCAGTAGATCAACATTCCTACCCTCACCATGGTAACCAGGATCTACGTTCCTACCCTCACCATGGTAACCAGGATCTACGTTCCTACCCTCACCATGGTAACCAGGATCTACATTCCTACCCTCACCATGGCAACCAGGATCTACGTTCCTACCCTCACCATGGTAACCAGGATCTACATTCCTACCCTCACCATGGTAACCAGGATCTACGTTCCTACCCTCACCATGGTAACCAGGAACTACGTTCAGACCCTCACCGTGGTAACCAGGATCTACGTTCCTACCCTCACCGTGGTAACCAGGATCTACGTTCCTACCCTCACCATGGTAACCGGGATCTACGTTCCTGCCCTCACCATGGTAACCAGGAACTACGTTCCTACCCTCACCGTGGTAACCAGGATCTACGTTCCTACCCTCACCATGGTAACCAGGATCTATGTTCCTACCCTCACCATGGTAACCAGGATCTACGTTCCTACCCTCACCATGGTAACCAGGGTCTACGTTCCTACCCTCACCGTGGTAACCAGGATCTACGTTCCTACCCTCACCATGGTAACCAGGATCTATGTTCCTACCCTCACCATGGTAACCAGGATCTACGTTCCTACCCTCACCGTGGTAACCAGGATCTACGTTCCTACCCTCACCATGGTAACCAGGATCTACGTTCCTACCCTCACCATGGTAACCAGGGTCTACGTTCCTACCCTCACCATGGTAACCAGGATCTACGTTTCTACCCTCACCATGGTAACCAGGATCTACGTTCTTACCCTCACCATGGTAACCAGGATCTACGTTCTTACCGTCACCATGGTAACCAGGATCTACGTTCCTACCCTCACCATGGTAACCAGGATCTACGTTCCTACCCTCACCATGGTAACCGGGATCTACGTTCCTACCCTCACCATGGTAACCGGGATCTACGTTCTTACCCTCACTATGGTAACCGGGATCTACGTTCTTACCCTCACCATGGTAACCAGGATCTACATTCCTACCCTCACTATGGTAACCAGGATCTACGTTCCTACCCTCACCATGGTAACCAGGATCTACGTTCCTACCCTCACCATGGTAACCAGGATCTACGTTCTTACCCTCACTATGGTAACCAGGATCTACGTTCTTACCCTCACCATGGTAACCAGGATCTACAATCCTACCCTCACTATGGTAACCAGGATCTACGTTCCTACCCTCACCATGGTAACCAGGATCTACGTTCCTACCCTCACCATGGTAACCAGGATCTACGTTCCTACCCTCACCATCAGTTTGGATGGTGACTAAAAGAATGAGATAGCAGATAAAAGGTTGAAATGAGCTTCCTCTGCAGGGTGGCTGGGCTCTCTGTAAATGAAAGAGGGAGAAGCTCTGCCATCCAGGAAGAACTCGGAGTAGAGCCGTTGCTCCTCTTTTGGAGAGATGCCAGATGGGGTAGTTTGGGCATTTGGTTAGAATGCCTCCTGAATGCCTCGCTGGTGAGGTGTGGGCACATCCAACCGGGAGGAGACCAAGAGGGAGACCCCGGACATGTCTTACAGCTGAATAGGGAACACCTCCAGATCGTCCTGGGTGAGCAGGAGGATCAGTCCGGGTTTGGGAAGTCCGGGTTTCCCATCTGAGGCCACAGGTAAGGGGAGGACCAGGATTCAGAGTGAGGAAATGTTCCTGAAGGAAGGAGGGTAACATCATTATCACTGTCAGCATCATCTAGCCTCATCTGTGTGTCTGTGGAAACAGTCTGACCTCTAAGGATTGGGGTTCGTGATGCATGCAGGCCCTGACCTAGTTGCTGGAGGGAAATTAAATTTAGCAGAGGCACTAGGTGGCGCCATCCTGGCTAATTATTTCCATCTCCTCCATCCTGCCTCCTCCCTCCCCGTCCAGCCAGCCAGCAGCCAGCCATCCACACGGCCAGCAGCTCCAGTCCCGGGTGGACGGCAGGCCGGTGCCCAGGCAAACAGGTGAAATTTAATCCGTTTTTATTTTACCAGGTTTAATGGCGTTTTTTTTTTGCTCCGCACCAATCCCTCTTTTAAAAACGCGTAATTAAAACAAACATTCAATTTTATCATCATTTTAGAAGAAATGACAAACAAACCGATGATATTCTGATTAAAACCGATCTTAGATGTAATTCGGCTTATATAAAACAAACTGTTCGTTTCACGATGCGCAGAAAACACGACATTTCTTACGAATTTTAATGAATCGCCATCAAACGCCACGTTTGTGTTTTGGTAAACTAGTCTGATGAAAAATAATAAACTTTATTAAAAACGGTTTTATTTACATAAAATAAAAAGCAGCCGAATTAAAGTATGAATAATAATAATAAATAAAAACTGGTTTTTATGTTTTTTATTTAATAAATTAAACCTAAGTTTATAAAAAACGTTAAATGTGTTTGTTTTCTTCAGGCCGGGATGAGCTAAGCTAACAGGCTAATTAGGTCAGAAGATGCTAAAAACATCCAAAACGACGCGAAAAACAAACAAAAAAATAGCAACAATCAGCTTTAACGAAACAATTAATCATCAATTTTCTTTATTATTGTTTGTGTTGTAAACATTCCTCCATCATCAGCTGGTTTACGCTGTTATTCCGTCATAACTGTTATTATCTTATGTTACGCGCTGTTTTACGCCGTTTTTCGCTGTTAAAGGTCGTTTTTCGTGGTTTTAACCGTTTTAAAGGTTAAAACGCTGTTTTTATTTATTATACGCTGTTTTTAACGCTGCTTTACGCCGTTTTTAAATGTCAAAACGCTGTTTTACGCTATGACACGTCGTTTCATGTTGTTTTTTAAACGCATTTATAAGCTTATTTACGCTGTTTTAAGGTTTTATTTATTGTTTTATGATGTTTATTCAAAGCTTTTATAAAACATTTATTTATTTGTTAAAAACTATTAAACACATTAAACTGAGAATTTCACATGTTTATGAAAAAAAAGGTATAAAAACATCTGAAGCTGTTAGTTCAGAATGAAGGACATAAAAACAGGCAGAAAACCATCAAAACACAGACATGTTTCATGGTAACACAGACATGTCCAGGTTTCATGGTAACACAGACATGTCCAGGTTTCATGGTAACACAGACATGTCCAGGTTTCATGGTAACACAGACATGTCCAGGTTTCATGGAAACACAGACATGTCCAGGTTTCATGGCTGGTAACACAGACATGTCCAGGTTTCATGGTAACACAGACATGTCCAGGTTTCATGGTAACACAGACATGTCCAGGTTTCATGGAAACACAGACATGTCCAGGTTTCATGGTAACACAGACGTGTCCAGGTTTCATGGTAACACAGACGTGTCCAGGTTTCATGGTAACACAGACGTGTCCAGGTTTCATGGTAACACAGACATGTCCAGGTTTCATGGCTGGTAACACAGACATGTCCAGGTTTCATGGTAACACAGACATGTCCAGGTTTCATGGTAACACAGACATGTCCAGGTTTCATGGTAACACAGACGTGTCCAGGTTTCATGGTAACACAGACGTGTCCAGGTTTCATGGTAACACAGACATGTCCAGGTTTCATGGCTGGTAACACAGACGTGTCCAGGTTTCATGGTAACACAGACGTGTCCAGGTTTCATGGTAACACAGACATGTCCAGGTTTCATGGTAACACAGACATGTCCAGGTTTCATGGTAACACAGACATGTCCAGGTTTCATGGCATGGATTGGGTACAGCTAAGTTGCGTTTCTGACAGTTTCTTCTGGCATTAGACACCGGTTTCCATAGAGACGCTAAATACCGGTATTTACCACAGTATTTATCGTCATGTGGCAGAAACCATGGCAACCCTGGTGGCTGGTACACTATAACTTGAAAACACAGCTTTTGTTTCTGACACCTCGCCAGAGGTAGAAGACCGTTTCTACCGGGTTTCCAACAGTTTTCATCAGCATAGACCGCCAGAAACATAGTTTCTGAAACCTAGTTTCTGACGATTTACGCCACCATCTCATCAGAAACAAGTTTTCCGCCAGCGTGAATGCACCCCTACATCTATGTTTCATGTCTGGTAACATCAATATGTTCAGGTAAATAAACTGGTTTCTAGTTTGAACATAATTAGACCAAAATCTGAGTTGGTGAGGATAATCAGAGTGGTTTCGGCTCAGTGAGCAGGAAGTAGTTAAACGTTACTTTAAATAGAACCTGATAAATAATAAAGTAGAACCCAGATTCTCCAGTGGAGCACTGTGACTGCTGGATCACCACCATCTGGATGTCACACTTCTTTCCTGCTGGGCCTCGTCTGTTTTCACTGCTTTGCTGTCTTTCACAGGTTTAGTAGCAGTTAGTGAAGGGTTAATGGGCTGGAGAGTCCGGCCATCTGTCTGACTGGTGGGGAAGCAGGAAATGATCTCCCTCCGTGTGTGAGGGATGCTGTTTTCTCCATGGCGATGAGTCGTACAGTGACGTCCTACGATTGAAAGCTGAGATGCAGCTGTGTGAATAAATCCATCCAGAATCATTTCATCCAATCACAGCGCTCTCTCACCGTCTAAAAAAAACCAAACTGGACATTTAGCCTTATTCATGCATGTTTGAGAAATTTACAAACTCTTCCATCCAATATTCAACTACCGTAATTTCACGACCATTAGGCGCACCGTACAAAAAGGCGCAGTCTCAGTCACACACCGCCTTACAACAACACACACGCAAGCATGCAAATGTGTGTATTAAAAAATAGATCGGGAGCAAAACTGAGTTTGGTTGTGTTTTATTTAAGTAGTAACGATACTAAACAAACACATTACCGGTAATAGTCTTTATTCAAATCCGTCAAAGTCCTCATCCTCTGTTTCAGAGCGGGTCCACTTCACTCCTCGCTGTCAAAGTCACTGTCTGTACTGTGCGGCTCCTCAGAAAGGATACCACCTTTTGAGAAAGCTCGGATAACAGTACCAGCAGACACGTTAGTCCAAGCATCTACAATCCATTGGCAAACTGTAGCGTAACTCGCCCGGCGCTGCCTTCCACCCTTCGTGAAACTGTGGTCTCCTTCGGTCATCCATCGCTCCCACGCCGCTCACACTTCACTCTTTATCGTTCTCATGCCTTTTCTTTCAGGTCCGCCTCGCGGGCACCGCGTTTTCTTTTAGGTCCGCTTTTTCTGACACACAAGGTGCACCGAACGAAAAGGTGCACCGTTTATTTTGAAGAAAATCTAAGACTTTTAGGTGCGCCTTATGGCCGTGAAATTACGGTAGTATTCAATCAGGTTGTTCTCGGTCATGGATTTTATGCTCTGCCACGCCCACATTCTTACTTAAGCAGGAAGTTGCAGAAAAGTCATCAAAGTGTCTTCAGGACAGTGTATCTGACGATCAAGACGTTTCAACATCCAGAAATAATTTACTATCTGATAGAAAGAACCTGAGAACTGTTCCGTTCCGTCCTGTCGTGTTCCGTTTATCCGGGCCCAGGTCGGGAGGGCAGCAGCCTCAGACAGGAAACCCAGGCTTCTCTCACCCCGGCTGCATCTTCCATCTCACCCAGGAGGATCCTGAGGTGTTCCCTGTCCAGCTGTGAGACATAGTCTCTCCAGCAGGTCCGGGGTCTGCAGGTCCTGGTCTCCTCCCAGTGGGACGTGCCCGAAACACCTCGCCCACAAGGCGCTCAGGGGGCATCCTGACCAGATGCCTGAACCACCCCATCTGGCTTCTCTTGACCTGGAGGAGATGGGTGGCAGCCAACGACGGGGACCCTGGCGCTCAGATCCTCAGCTGCATAAGCTAGCTCTAGGGACGGGGAACCTGAGAACTGGTTCTACAAAAACTAACCTGAGTTTGCCCCGCCCCTAAGGAGGAGGAGCCATGGTTTCAGCCGTATATCCTGGTATTTACCGTCTCCATGGAAACAGGTTTCTATCTAAAACAGTGGAAACTGTCAGAAACACAAAACATTCACTATTTTACCCACAAATGTATAGAAAAGGTTTTGAATGAATCAATCTAAGCTGTAACTGATACTCAATCATAAAGTAATGATCTGTTTCTGGATATTATGGGATGTGAGATCTTTAAATAGTGGGATACAAGAATATAATCTGTCTTATTGAATCAGATTTCTGATGAAAATATCTTGTTCAGTGAATTTCAAACATTTATTTGGAACTCAATTGACCTGCTTGAGCTTCTCTTCATGTTAAATCTTACAAAGAATATCATGAGTTTAGTTTAATGAGCTTTAAATACAGAACGTGAACAAGAAAAAACTCAGAGAAATATTTCAAAGAAGAGATTCAAACAAAAAAGCAGCTAAATTGTTGCTTTTTTTTAAAAGAGTCTCAGGGGTCTGAATACTCGCTAAAAATAGCATCAAAGTTGCTGAAATGAGAACACTGACCTCCTGTCATTTCAAGCATTTATTTTTTCCCACACACCCAGCGGTCGACTTGGGACCAGTCGATTGGTTGGTCGACCCTGAGTCAAGTTAATAACCCTGTGAACTGAACCTGGTTCCAAAGAGAGCGAGGATTCTGGGTTAAGAATCTGTCTCTTTAGATAAGTTTTTAAAAAGCTGCTTTAACACCACCGTCTCTCTGTCTCCCTGCAGGTGAATGTTTCAGCTGGTCTGAAGCTCCGTGGTAACCCCATGTCACCGGGTCACAGGAGCCACATGTGGATCAACATCTTCTAGGACAGTTAAACCCACACAGGTAAGAACCTCTAGATGTTTGTGTGACTGGTTGTAAGTTTGTGTGTGAATGATTGAGTGTGTGTGTGTGTGTGTGTGTGGTAGAGAGTGTGAACAATAGAATGAGAGTGAAAAATACGTTTGTTATTATTATTATGATATTGATAAATGGTAGGAATCGATAGCTCAGTGGTAGAGCGTTCACCCTTGGACTGGGAGAAGCCGGTTTGATTCCCACTGAGCTCATGTCTAGGTGTCTTTGGGGAAGACATCTTCTTCTTCTTTTGGCATTTCCCTTCAGGGGTCGCCACATCAAGTCAGTTTCTTCCATCTAACCCTATCTGCTGCATCCTCTTCAGTCACACCAACTATCTTCATGTCTTCCTTCGCTGTATCCATGAACCTCCTCTTTGGTCTTCCTCTAGTCCTCTTTCCTGGTGGTTCCAAACCCAGCATCTTTCTTCTGATGTACTCTCTCTCTCTCTCCTCTGCACATGTCCAAACCATCTCAGTCTGACTTCTCTGACTTTAAAACCTCTAACATGTGCTGTTCCTCTGATCCTGTCCATCCTGGTCACTCCCAGAGAGATCCTCAGCATCTTCATCTCTGCTACAAACATCTCTAGACCTCTTTAGACCAATCAGCATGGCCGCTCTCACCGCACTGTTTCTAGACCAATCAGCATGGCCGCTCTCACCACACTGTCTCTAGACCAATCAGCATGGCCGCTCTCACCACACTGTTTCTAGACCAATCAGCATGGCCGCTCTCACCACGGTTTTGTACACTTTTCCTTTCATTTTATCTGAAACTCTTCTATCACACATCACACCTGATACTTTTCTCCACCCGTTCCAGCCTGCCTGAACACGCTTCTTCACCTCTTTTCCACACTCTCCATTGCTCTGGACTGTTGATCCTAGATACTTAAAATCTTCCACCTTCTTTATCTCTTCTCCCTGTAACCTCACTTTTCCATTTGGATCCCTCTCATTCACACACATGTGAATGATTGTGTCTTTGGGGAAGACATCTAACCCCCAGTTTCTCCCACCATTGGTCCCATCATGGCAGCCTGCTGTGGTGTAATGCAGCACAGAAATGTTCCCGTTGAGGGATGAATGAAGTATGTAAAAAATAAAAAAAAAGTTTCTTTCCAGAGTCCTGGATGTCAGAGGAGGATCTAAAAGGAGCTCTGCATCCTGGACGAGCAAGGTACGTCACTGAAGACAGACCACAGTGTGACCTGTAAAACCAGGAACATACTGGTACTGCATGATAACAGTGAGGAGGGTGGTACTAAATAAAAACTAAATAAAACTATTTTAGATTATGTTTTTTTTTGTCCTCAGATCTTGAATCTTCAGCATCAGTCTGCAGACGAGCTGCTGGACTAAAAACAAAGACCAAACCAGACTAGTCCTTCTTCCTGGACCGGATCAGTCCCACCGTCTGTCCAGAAACCACAAACACAGTCAGGTAACATTGACCGGATCAGTCCTACCGTCTGTCCAGAAACAAACAGACACAGTCAGGTAACACTGACCGGATCAGTCCTACCGTCTGTCCAGAAAGAAACAAACACAGTCAGGTAACATTGACCGGATCAGTCCTACCGTCTGTCCAGAAAGAAACAAACACAGTCAGGTAACATTGACCGGATCAGTCCTACCGTCTGTCCAGAAACAAACAAACACAGTCAGGTAACACTGACCGGATCAGTCCTACCGTCTGTCCAGAAACAAACAAACACAGTCAGGTAACACTGACCGGATCAGTCCTACCGTCTGTCCAGAAACAAACAAACACAGTCAGGTAACATTGACCGGATCAGTCCTACCGTCTGTCCAGAAAGAAACAAACACAGTCAGGTAACATTGACCGGATCAGTCCTACCGTCTGTCCAGAAAGAAACAAACACAGTCAGGTAACATGGACCGGATCAGTCCTACCGTCTGTCCAGAAACAAACAAACACAGTCAGGTAACATTGACCGGATCAGTCCTACCGTCTGTCCAGAAAGAAACAAACACAGTCAGGTAACATGGACCGGATCAGTCCTACCGTCTGTCCAGAAACAAACACAGTCAGGTAACACTGACCGGATCAGTCCCACCGTCTGTCCAGAAACCACAAACACAGTCAGGTAACATTGACCGGATCAGTCCTACCGTCTGTCCAGAAACAAACAAACACAGTCAGGTAACACTGACCGGATCAGTCCTACCGTCTGTCCAGAAAGAAACAAACACAGTCAGGTAACACTGACCGGATCAGTCCTACCGTCTGTCCAGAAACCACAAACACAGTCAGGTAACACTGACCGGATCAGTCCTACCGTCTGTCCAGAAACAAACAAACACAGTCAGGTAACACAGACCGGATCAGTCCTACCGTCTGTCCAGAAACAAACAAACACAGTCAGGTAACATTGACCGGATCAGTCCTACCGTCTGTCCAGAAACAAACAAACACAGTCAGGTAACACTGACCGGATCAGTCCTACCGTCTGTCCAGAAACAAACAAACACAGTCAGGTAACACAGACCGGATCAGTCCTACCGTCTGTCCAGAAACAAACAAACACAGTCAGGTAACACTGACCGGATCAGTCCTACCGTCTGTCCAGAAACAAACACAGTCAGGTAACACTGACCGGATCAGTCCTACCGTCTGTCCAGAAAGAAACAAACACAGTCAGGTAACACTGACCGGATCAGTCCTACCGTCTGTCCAGAAACAAACAAACACAGTCAGGTAACACTGACCGGATCAGTCCTACCGTCTGTCCAGAAACAAACAAACACAGTCAGGTAACACAGACCGGATCAGTCCTACCGTCTGTCCAGAAACACACAAACACAGTCAGGTAACACAGACCGGATCAGTCCTACCGTCTGTCCAGAAACAAACAAACACAGTCAGGTAACATTGACCGGATCAGTCCTACCGTCTGTCCAGAAACAAACAAACACAGTCAGGTAACACTGACCGGATCAGTCCTACCGTCTGTCCAGAAACAAACAAACACAGTCAGGTAACACAGACCGGATCAGTCCTACCGTCTGTCCAGAAACAAACAAACACAGTCAGGTAACACTGACCGGATCAGTCCTACCGTCTGTCCAGAAACACACAAACACAGTCAGGTAACACAGACCGGATCAGTCCTACCGTCTGTCCAGAAACAAACAAACACAGTCAGGTAACACTGACCAGATCAGTCCTACCGTCTGTCCAGAAACAAACAAACACAGTCAGGTAACATTGACCGGATCAGTCCTACCGTCTGTCCAGAAACACAAACACAGTCAGGTAACACTGACCGGATCAGTCCTACCGTCTGTCCAGAAACCACAAACACAGTCAGGTAACACTGACCGGATCAGTCCTACCGTCTGTCCAGAAACAAACAAACACAGTCAGGTAACACAGACCGGATCAGTCCTACCGTCTGTCCAGAAACAAACAAACACAGTCAGGTAACATTTTATTCTTAAAGTTTCAAATCGAGCAAAAAGAAAACAAACAAATTTCTTTAAACGATTCAAATAAAGAAAATATAAAAATGTTAAAAATAGAACTTAATGTTTATGATAAAAAAAAATCTAGATTTTTTTATGCATGTGTTTACGTGTGTGTGTGTGTGTGAGTGTGTGTGTGTGTGTGTGTGTGTGTGTGTGTGTGTGTGTGTGTGAGTGTGAGTGTATGTCAGTGTCTCTATATGTGTGTGTATGTGAGTGTGTATGTGTGTGTATATGTGTGAGTCTCTATATGTGTGTGTATATGAATGTGTATGTATGTGAGTGTATGTGTGAGTGTGTGTATGCAAGTGTGTGTTTGTGTCTCTATATGTGTGTGTGTATGTGAGTGTTCGAACGCATGTGAGTGTGTCTATGTGTTTGAGTGTATATGTGAGTGTGTGTATGTAAGTGTGTCTATGTGAGTGTTTGAACATGTGTGAGTGTGTGTATGTGTGTGAGTGTATATGTGAGTGTGTGTATGTAAGTGTGTCTATGTGAGTGTTTGAACATGTGTGAGTGTGTGTATGTGTGTGAGTGTATATGTGAGTGTGTGTATGTAAGTGTGTCTATGTGTGTGTGTCTCTATATATGTGTATGTGAGTGTAGGTGTGTGTATGTATGTGTGTCTATGTGTGTGTGTCTCTATGTATGTGTATGTGTTTGTGTATGTGAGTGTAGGTGTGTGTATGTATGTGTATGTATGTGTGTCTATGTGTGTGTGTCTCTATATATGTGTATGTGAGTGTAGGTGTGTGTCTGTATGTGAGTGTGTGAAATCTATTGTTTTCAAACAGAAATTAATCAATCGTTAAATTTGACCAAAAACTGATGTTTGTGACGGTACGAATGAACTGACCAGCTAATAAATCCTGTGTGTGTGTGTGTGTGTGTGTGTGTGTGTGTGTGTGTATATGTGTGGTGTGTGTGTGTGTGTGTGTGTGTGTGTATGTGTGTGTGCGTGCAGGCCTCCATGTCTAAGTCGGTCCAGATGCCTCTGTCTAACATCACGGTCCCTAAGCCCTCCATCTCCAGGGTTCCCAGCAGCATGGAGGGCATCAACCACGAGTTGGAGAAAGTTTTTATCAGAGACAACGGAGAGAAGGACGAGTTGAAGGTCAGTCCTCTCTCTCTTCTCCTCCCCCTCTATGTGTCCCCTTTTCTGCTCACCTTCTTGTCTCTATCTCTCTCTCTGACCCCCCTTCACCATCCCCGTCATTCACTTACACACACACATACACACAGCTTTTTTCAGTATTTTCAGCTTTTTTTTTGTATTTTTCTCCTCTCTTTCTCTCTCTCTCGTCTCCATCTCCTCTCCTGCAGTCCCTGGAGGTTCCTGACGGCCGGAGGGCCCCGTTCCCTCCCCAGCAGCGCAGCAGCAGCTCGCGGGGCATCGACACCCAGACTCCGTCTGCTCCCGGCAGGTCCAGCAGCTGCTCCAGCCTGTCACCCTGTCCCTCGCCCGCATGCCCACACGATGGGAGCCCCTACTCCACAGAGGACCTGCTGGACGACAGGGACAAAGGTGAGGGAGTAGTAGTAGATTAGTAGTAAGAGGGTAGGAATGTAGATCCTGGTTACCATGGTGAGGGTAGGAACATAGATTCTGGTTACCATGGTGAGGGTAGGAACGTAGATCCTGGTTACCATGGTGAGGATAGGAACGTAGATCCTGGTTACCATGGTGAGGGTAGGAACGTAGATCCTGGTTACCATGGTGAGGGTAGGAACGTAGATCCTGGTTACCATGGTGAGGGTAGGAACATAGATCCTGGTTACCATGGTGAGGGTAGGAACGTAGATCCTGGTTACCATGGTGAGGATAGGAACGTAGATCCTTTGCTCCTACGGTCCGAGAGCAGCCAGATGGGGTGGTTCAGACATCTGGTTAGGATACCTCCCTCACTGTGTTTCGTCCCACCAGGAGGAGACCAAGAGGCAGACCCCTGACCTGCTGGAGAGACTATGTCTCACAGCTGGACAGGGAACACCTCAGGATCCTCCTGGGTGAGATGGAGGATGCAGCCGGGGTGAGAGAAGACTGGATTTCCATCTGAGACTGTAGCCCCTGCGACCCAGCCTTGGATAAGCGGATGATAATGGAACAAAACACTAAACAGAAAGCTGAAACATGGGAAAAAATAATGACAACATGTTGAAACACAGCAATAAAGAAATCTGAACCATGCGTCGTGGGCCTGTGTGGTGCTGTATGGTGTGTTTACTGGTTTAAATGGATCCCCATTAGTTGCTACAATGGTAACTACGAGCCTGCCAGGGTTTATCTCTGAAAAGCACTGAAGCAGGAAATACAAGTTTAACATGATGTAAAACAACAGTTTAAAATGAAGATGGAGCTGATGTGTGTGTTCTGTCTTCAGACAGCAGCTCACCCCTCCCAAAGTTCGCCTCCTCGCCCAAACCAAACAACAGCTACATGTTCAAGCGGGAGCCTCCGGAGGGCTGTGAGAAAGTGAAGGCCTTCGAGGAGCTAAGGTAAGGTCCTTTTCAGACGAACGGTGTTCTGTCGAGATGTGAGGCCCGGTATGAACCAACCAAACTCTGCCCCCACGACGCAATCCCTGTCAAACTGAGTGATTACCCAGGTCAAGATGAGCTGCCTAGCTCCTTTGAGCATGCCCAGAACTCAGAATCATCTCCCTCCTCCTCTACAGCTTCACTTTCTACTGCTTTATTTATAATCTGACTTCATGCTTCTGCACTGAAGTAAACTGGAGTTTTGGGGTATTTTATTCCATCATCTCAGTAAGCTGATGTAAACTGGTGTTTTCTAGCCTTCTATTCCCAGTAGGACCATGTCTAATAAACACATTTATCTGAGGAGTAAGGCTACTGACGCTACCGTCAGGATCAGTAGAAACAATATGATGAAATCAAGTATCTATAAAACTTATCTAATGTACATAATCTAGTCGTTTAATCACTAAAGTTTAAGCAAAGTCTGTTCCCCTCGTTAGAGGTTCAGGTGTCGAGACGGTCGCTCACCTCGACGAGGCGCCACAATTCGTACGCTGAGTGGTACGACCAAAATTCTATATCAAAGTTTTTAAGACAACAGTTTGCTTGGTGAGAGGCGATACATCAGAGGTAGAATGTTAGTCCTTGGACTGTGAGAAGTCGGTTCGAATCCCACTGAGCTCATGTCTAGGTGTCTTTGGGGAAGACACCCAACCCTCCGTTTCTCCCACCACTGGTGCCGGCGTGGCAGCCTGCTGCGGTGAAATGCAGCACAGGTTTTTTCTCGTTGAGGGATAAATAAAGTCTGTAAAAATTAAAAAGAAAAAGAGGAAAAGTCCCCCCGCATGTCGAACGGTTGGATCCACGTCTGACCTTTTCAATCCAAACTCCTTCCAGTAGACACGCCCCCTTTTTATGTAAAAGATATTCTTATTGTTTACATTAATTTCTGATTACATCACTCATTCTGATTGGCTGCAGAGATCATGTACACCTGTGGTAGATGTTCTGGTTAAATATCCTCCCGCCTACATACGTCCAGAAACCAAAACAACAGACGCTTCAAACATGAGGGATTTTGTTTGGGTTTTTTTTAGACTTTTGAATTTTAGAAAAAAAAACAGGAGAATTATTCCTTTAAGCAAAAATTCTCATCATCGTCTGAACGAAAACAAACTGTAGGAGGCGCTCTTTTACTTTGAAACTAAACAACTTCAATTTAGTAACCGTTAAGCATTTCTCCCTTTCTTCTGTTTAAACGTCATCGACCTCCTAACAGTTCTGTGTCTGTTACCACGGTAACAAGGTAACCCTAAAAACGAAAATTAATTACAGGACACGAGTTTTTATCTGTAAATTTAAATGATTCTAATGAATCGACTGATCGTGTGACACTAATCGACAGCACACCAGTTCTTACCGTCTGTTTCCGGTTGTTTTGTTGGTCTCGGTTTGTTTCTCTGTCGTTTTCGGACTCTGACCTCTTTGTCTCCCTCCAGCGCTCGCCAGGCCGCTGCCGCCCCGCTCTTCTCCTGCCCCGACAAGAACAAGGTGAACTTCATCCCGACGGGTTCCGCCTTCTGCCCCGTCAAACTGCCCGGCGCCCCGCCCTCCTCCAACGCCTCAGAGCCAGAGGGGGCCGCCGCACTCTACGGCGCCCCCGCTCAGGTCTCCACGAGCACCAGCACAGAGGACCCCCCTTCAGAGACTGCAGAGCCTCAAACAGACAGCTAGAGCTAGCAGGACTTTACTCCTTCCTCTCGCTGGGGGACTCTGTGCTGACCCTTTCATCTATCTCTGCATGAAGTAGCAAACATGTCCCGACCCACCACCCACACATCCCTCGCAGGGAGCCCAGGTCCAGGCCAGGGGGGCATGCGCTAGTACATTTCTGATTCTGTCTTGTGTTCTGTTTAAAACCTTCACAGTACGAATAAGCTGTAAAGTACTACGATATATATATATATGTGTCTGTACATACGTACACGGCTGTAGGAGGCGTGCTGCACTAGCCAGGATCCTGTTTACACTCCCCACAGCCCCACGGCCCCGCCCCACAGAAACACGGAGCAAAACGGAGTAACTTCAGGTATTCCACAATCAAGAGTCGATACTCAGGTAATCTGGAATGAATGTCCATAAACCTGGCTCCTTCTCATCTCGCATTCATTCCTCATCTGGTACCAGTGAGGGTCAAAGGTCGGACTGACGGACTTTTATTTATTTATAATCTGACTGAAAACCTTTAAAAAAAAAAAAAAACCTGAACGAACGTCTTAATGTTTGGTTTTAGTGCCAAAAGGTTCCACAAGGGGGCAGAATGTGAAGCGTTAGGACGGGGTGCCCAACCAGTCGATCGCCAGGTGTGTGGGTAAAAAGTATTAAAAACCAGGAAGTCATTGTTTCCAACTCGATGACTTTGATGCTGTTTTTAACGAATATTCAGACCTTCAAGAGAATCTTTAAAAAAAAAAAAAAGTGACAATCTAACAGCTTTTTCTAGTTTTATTGGAGATTTTATTGGAGTTTGTGACGTGAAAGAACGTTGTTAAGCCTGTTCTCAACGAGCAGCGCCTCCTGAAGCCGTGCATGTGGAAAGTGTGTGTGTGTGTGTGTGTGTGTGTGTGTGTGTGTGTGTGTGTGTGAATATCTGTGTGTTTGTGTGAGAGTGTGTGTGATGTCTAATGTTTGTGTACATCAACAAAACGTGTTGTGAGGGTAGTTTTACTGCAGACTGGAAACCATCTGTGTGTGTGTGTGTGTGTGTGTGTGTGTGTGTGTGTGTGTGTGTGTGTGTGTGTGTGTGTGTGTGATCTGATAGATTTCAGGAGGTTTGATACTTGAAGAGTAGATCTTAGGACTGTAAAAGTTTGGGCACCCCTGCATCAGATCGTTGCTAAGCAGACTTTCAGCTGGTTCGGTTAAACCTGGACTGGTGTCGCGGTGAAACGCGTCCCTCTAAAACAAGTGTCTAAAGTTTCATTCCATGCAGCTCTGGTGTAGAAGCTTCCAGTTTTCAGTAAACAGATTTCTGTCCAGCTGTTTGAAGTCAAATTTACCCCAAAAAGCAGCTTTTGAGTCTGATTTTATTTATTATCCTGTTTTATTCAGGACTTATTGTTGATTCTGGTTCGTAAAGAAACGACCAATCATTTCCCACAAAAACTAAATTCCATCCGAATCATTCCTGAGACGTTCAGCCAGCCTGCCAGCCAGCCTGCCAGCCAGCGGGATGGCTGGCCGGCCGCCCACTGGAGGGTGCCACCTCCCAACCTCACATATCCCTCCATCGCTGGTGTGCTTGTAGAGTCCCCTGCACCAATCTGTTGTAAATATGTTGCTTTCTGGTGGTTTCTGACAACATTTCAGCACCTTATGGAGACTTATAGCTTTCCCAGCGGCCCGCGGGGTCCCGGCGGCCGACTCGTGTACACACGTGTACACAACGGCCCGCGTTGTAGTCGCGTGTTTCCGTCGCTGGTAAACTAGCTGTGTGCAATAAGATGAAAAAAAAACAAGAGTGTCGTCCTCCCAGATGTTGCCCGTTCTTTGACGGCGGTTTGGCTGGACCACCCAAACCCGGCAGAGAGGGACCAGGTCCTGTCAGACCTGCTATGTCAAAGTTCACGCACAATGGCAATAAAATCCTGGTTGTTTGTCCAGTTGTTTGTGTCTGTTGTCTTATTTGTTCCAGTCGCTATAGAAATAGTTACAGCTCGTTTCCACTCATTAAGTGGACAGGACAAGGCTGACTCTGGTAGTGAGGAAGATGAACGGAATCCTGTCACCACATAGTGTTTCCCTCATTTCAATTTCCAACTAGGTCAGGGATTGCAGGCATTATTTTACCATAACAGCGCCTACAGTGAAGAACAAAGAAGATCGACGTCTAAGTGAGTTGGACTAAGTTCCTGTGTGTCGAAGATGAACCGGATCCATTCCTCCTCCAGTTTGGTGATGACATCGTAGAACCTGTTAAGAGATTTGTGTTCCTGAGGTTCACAGTGGTCGACAACGGAGACCTAAATCTGTGGATCAACAGAAGAAGAGTCCTTCAGTCCCTCCGGAAAACCCTCTGGTGACGTTTATCCATCTCCTGCTGGACGAAGCTCCGGATCTCCCTCACCATGGTAACCAGGATCTACGTTCCTACCCTCACCATGGTAACCAGGATCTACGTTCCTACCCTCACCATGGTAACCAGGATCTACATTCCTACCCTCACCATAGTAACCAGGATCTACGTTTCTACCCTCACCATGGTAACCAGGATCTAGTTCCTACCCTCACCATGGTAACCAGGATCTACGTTCCTACCCTCACCATGGTAACCAGGATCTACGTTCCTACCCTCACCGTGGTAACCAGGATCTACGTTCCTACCCTCACCGTGGTAACCAGGATCTACATATCCTACCCTCACCGTGGTAACCAGGATCTACGTTCCTACCCTCACCGTGGTAACCAGGATCTACGTTCCTACCCTCACCGTGGTAACCAGGATCTACATCCCTACCCTCACCGTGGTAACCAGGATCTACGTTCCTACCCTCACCGTGGTAACCAGGATCTACATCCCTACCCTCACCGTGGTAACCAGGATCTACGTTCCTACCCTCACCATGGTAACCAGGATCTACGTTCCTACCCTCACCGTGGTAACCAGGATCTACGTTCCTACCCTCACCATGGTAACCAGGATCTACATCCCTACCCTCACCGTGGTAACCAGGATCTACATATCCTACTCTCACCGTGGTAACCAGGATCTACATCCCTACCCTCACTGTGGTAACCAGGATCTACGTTCCTACCCTCACCGTGGTAACCAGGATCTACGTTCCTACCCTCACCGGGATAACCAAGATCTACGTTCCAACCCTCACCATGGAAACCAGGATCTACGTTCCTACCCTCACCATGGTAACCAAGATCTACGTTCCTACCCTCACCATGGAAACCAGGATCTACGTTCCTACCCTCACCGGGATAACCAGGATCTACGTTCCTACCCTCACCATGGTAACCAGGATCTACGTTCCTACCCTCACCATGGTAACCAAGATCTACGTTCCTACCCTCACCATGGAAACCAGGATCTACGTTCCTACCCTCACCATGGTAACCAAGATCTACGTTCCTACCCTCGCCATGGTAACCAGGATCTACATTCCTACCCTCACCATGGTAACCAGGATCTACGTTCCTACCCTCGCCATGGTAACCAGGATCTACGTTCCTACCCTCACCATGGTAACCAGGATCTACGTTCCTACCTTCACCATGGTAACCAGGATCTACGTTCCTACCTTCACCATGGTAACCAGGATCTACGTTCCTACCCTCACTATGGTAACCAGGATCTACGTTCCTACCCTCACCATGGTAACCAGGATTTATGTTCCTACCCTCACCATGGTAACCAGGATCTACGTTCCTACCCTCACCATGGTAACCAGGATCTACGTTCCTACCTTCACCATGGTAACCCGGATCTACGTTCCTACCTTCACCATGGTAACCAGGATCTACCCTCACCATGGTAACCAGCGGTGAGTGATGACTGAAAGAACCAGATCACAGGTAAAAGGCTGAAATGATCTTCCTCTGCAGGGTTGTTGGGTTCTCTCTCAGAGATAGAGGGAGGGGCTCGGAGTGGAGCCATTGCTCCTCTTGGTCGGTCGAGAGAAGCGGGGTGGTTCTGGCACTTTGTTAGGATGCCTCCCTCCCTGGTGAGGTGTTTCGTCCAAACAGGAGGAGACCAAGAGGCAGACCCCGGGACCTGCTGGAGAGACTATGTCTCACAGCTGGACAGGGAACACCTCAGGATCCTCCTGGGTGAGATGGAGGATGCAGCCGGGGTGAGAGAAACCTGGGTTTAACATCTAAGGCTGTTGCCCCCGCGACCCAGCCCCGGATAAGCGGAAGAGGACAGAACGTTACACATTTATAGAAGGTCAAATATTTTCCTAAAAGCAGGTCAGTTTTTATATAAACACATTTTTTTATCTGTTTGTTTTTATTATAAAAACTAATTAATCTTTAAAAGTTTGAGAAAAAAAGCAAAAAAAAAGTGTTCAGACACCGTAACTGAACACTTTTAACATTATGACGTAATTCTTTAAAATACTACCAAATAAAAGCATGATATTTGATAAAAAAAAAAAAAAAAAACATTTTTACTCAAAACTTTGACCTAAATTTTTTAATAATTATTAAAATTTTAGTAAAATATTTAATATTTTAATTTATTTTTAAATTACTTTCATTTATAAAAACTTCAGTTTGTAGATTTAAAATTTTTAAACATTTTACAAAATTGAACGTGTTAATTTTTACTATTGAACATCTTTAAAATTTTAAAAACAAAGTCAATTTAGTTTGTAAATAATTATTTTTATAAAAATTATATAAACATAAACAAAAAGCATCAAATAAAAAAAGCAAACACTTAATCCGGAAAAATTTGTAAAAGTAATTTTTTTTTCCAGGTTTTGTTTATTTTTCTTCCAGCAGCAGGTGGCGCTAAAAGCCTGTAAAACCCAAGAATAAAGAAAACCTGCGAAAAAAAAGTTCCGATTAAAAACAAAGTTTAACAAAAGATTAAAAAATATTTTTATTTTAAATTAAAATCTGTTTATTAAAAAAAAAAACACAATAAAATCTAAAACTTCGACAAACTCTGCAAAAAAAACAACTCTCACAAAAAAGGTTGGAAAATAAATAAACTCTATAAAGTGTTCCTTCTGAATGAATCACTTCTCCATTTTATCGCGATTTTGCGGCTTTTTTGCGACTTTTTTGTGAATTTTTCATCAAAAATAGTTTTTTTTTCTCGAAAAAACTCGCACTTTGACAAAAATTTTACAAAAAAGTCGCAAAAAAGTCGCGAAGCTACTTTTTTAGGAACAACTGTCTTTTTTCGGAATTTTTTCCAAAAAAACTTGACGAAAACTCGCGAATGCAAGAGCACAAAAATAACACATGATAAAACAATACGTAAAAATAACACGTAACGACTTGGATGGAAGTCGTAAAAAGTCGCAAAAAAAGACAGTTGTTCATAAAAAAGGAAAAAGCTTGAAAAATTTATAAAAGTAATTTTTTTTTTTTTTTCTACAGGTTTTGTTTATTTTTCAGCAGGTTTTGTTTATTTTTCGCTAAAAGCGTAAGAATAAAGAAAAACATGCGAAAAAAAAGTTCCGATTAATAACAAAGTTTAACAAAAAATTAAAAAAAAGGTTTTATTTAAATTAAAATCTGTTTGTTAAAAATGAACACAATAAACTGTCTTTTTTCGCAACAAAAGTCGTAAAAAAGTCATGAAAATGTCGCGAAGCGATTTTTTTTTCTAGAAAGAAGTCGTTTCGCGTCTCTTTTTCCACAAAAAATTTACAAAAAAGTCACAAAAAAAAAAAAACAGTTGTTCCTAAAAAAGTCGCAAATCAATAAGCAGCGCCTGGTGCTGCTGCGGCACCTCCCCCTCCCAAAGCGCTGTGTGCGCACAGAAAATGTGTGTGTGTGTGTGTGTGTGTACGTGTGTGTGTGTGTGTATATTCTGCAATTAATTCCACCAGATTCGTTAAGAACGAAGCTAAAAATAAATTAATTCCTCTCTTCATCCCTCACCGTGCTGCACTCCTTACACCGCAGCTGGCTGCCGTTCGATGGCACCAATGGTGGGAGAATCGAGGGTTAGGTATCTTTTCCAAGGACCCTAGACGTGCTCTCTGTGGGACGAAACCTGCGAACTTCCGGTGAGCTGCCGTCTCCACCCTAGAGAAAATGTACACACCTTAAAATCTTATGTACATTTACTGTTAACCTCAAACTAACACGTTATGACACAGAGTGTATCATAACTGAAAAAGAATGTGTGGCTAAAGAAAATTTAATGTGGCTACTAAAAATCAAACTATCAAATCAAAGTATCAGGTGTTATGTGTGACAGAAGAGTTTCTGCTAGAATGAAAGGTAAAGTTTACAAAACCGTGATGAGAGCGGCCATGCTGATTGGTCTAGAGACAGTGTGGTGAGAGCGGCCATGCTGATTGGTCTAGAGACAGTGTGGTGAGAGCGGCCATGCTGATTGGTCTAGAGACAGTGTGGTGAGAGCGGCCATGCTGATTGGTCTAGAGACAGTGTGGTGAGAGCGGCCATGCTGATTGGTCTAGAGACAGTGTGGTGAGAGCGGCCATGCTGATTGGTCTAGAGACAGTGTGGTAAGAGCAGCCATGCTGATTGGTCTAGAGACAGTGTGGTGAGAGCGGCCATGCTGATTGGCTAGAGACAGTGTGGTGAGAGCGGCCATGCTGATTGGACTAGAGACAGCGTGGTGAGAGCGGCCATGCTGATTGGTCTAGAGACAGTGTGGTGAGAGCGGCCATGCTGATTGGTCTAGAGACAGTGTGGTGAGAGCGGCCATGCTGATTGGTCTAGAGACAGCGTGGTGAGAGCGGCCATGCTGATTGGTCTAGAGACAGTGTGGTGAGAGCGGCCATGCTGATTGGTCTAGAGACAGTGTGGTGAGAGCGGCCATGCTGATTGGTCTAGAAACAGTGTCACTGATTCAAAGACAGGAAACAGAGATGTTTGTAGCAGAGATGAAGATGCTGAGGATCTCTCTGGGAGTGACCAGGATGGACAGGATCAGAGGAACAGCACATGTTAGAGGTTTTAAAGTCAGAGAGGTCAGACTGAGATGGTTTGGACATGTGCAGAGGAGAGAGAGAGAGAGTACATCAGAAGAAGGATGCTGGGTTTGGAACCACCAGGAAAGAGGACTAGAGGAAGACCAAAGAGGAGGTTCATGGATACAGTGAAGGAAGACATGAAGATAGTTGGTGTGACTGAAGAGGATGCAGGAGATAGGGTTAGATGGAAGAAAATGACTTAATGTGGCGCCCCCTGAAGGGAAATGATTAAAGAAGAAGAATAAAAAATCAAACTGGATTAGCCACAGTGGCTAATGATTTATCAACGCTAGAGTGAGCCCAGTAAAGCTATAATATTATGATTGGTAGGAAGGAACGTAGTGGACAAGAAACAGCGTGGGACAGTGAGAGTACATGCATGCTGCTGATGTGAACCATGTACTTGTTTGGGGTAACAGATCTTTTTCAGCCCAAAAGGTCAGAACGATAGAGGGAGAGACACAGACGAACTGAGTCCGCACTCATCCCAATGCTGACCAGAGGAGGCCGTCCACCCACCCAGCTCGGAGCAGAAGAGATCCTCCTACCGGAGAACGAAGGGTCCCTGATGCTACGAGGAAGATGTCCCATCTGTACCAGGTGGCAAGTGAGACTAAAGGGGTGTCAGTAGAAGAGGCACAGACTGTGAGGAGAACGATCGCCCCAAAAGCCCAGGGGCGTTCGTCCGCCTAGCCAGAGCCCCAGCAGGACTAGCCCCCTCCAGATGTAACCACCACAGCCCGTGATTTTAAGCTGCAGTCCTCTTGCTGACAAGAAGAGGGCAGCAGAATGCCATCAGACTTCACTCCTTATGAAGGTTAAAAAAATCTTTTTCCATGAAGAAAATGTGAGTTTGTGTCGGAAGGACCGGTCCAAGCCTCTAATTGTTTTTGGTGCGTCAGACTGCGGAGCATCAGTGTGAACGCCCATCCCTGAACGGCAGACCCTCAGACAAGAAAAGCCTGCTTGGCCCTGTTTCAGCTGCTAATCGGCTTTGTCACGAACTCTATTCTGTGTGTTAATCTCAGCCTCCCAGCAGACCCTAACTGGGCACACAGAACAAAGGTAAGAGTCTTTTTAAAATGAAATTACAGAGCAAAGAGCTTCCTGTAATCCTGTGTTTTTCTTCGCCACGCCGCCGCGCCTGCATTCACATGCCGCTCAGCGTTACGTCTTAATCCCGATTCGTGGAGGCAAAAAGATAATGGGACGCATCAGATGAGTGCTGATTGCTGAAAAGCCAGTGAGTGACAAGTGGCTGCAGGAGTTCATCGGGCTGCCACACAGGTTGCCAATCAGAGCCCTCTCAGTCCTCCTGCTCAGAGGTTACACAAATCACTGCTTCACCTGCTTTTCTCTCACCGCTCACTTCACTTTTCCTCCTGTTTACAGAAATAAAGTTAGAAAACTTTTCTCTTGTTTTTCTTTTTATTGATCTTTCGTCTGGAAGCAAGCCAATCAGGACGTGTTTAGATACCGTTAGTCTGCGTAGATTCGACACTACGATATTCAAACTGAATTCATCTTGATTCCGGGTCGTACGACTTTAAAAACCCTGTTAAATCTCATCTTAATGGCGGGTTTTGGAGGGTGGCACAGTGGGTACCACAGTGGCCTCACACCAAGAAGGTCGTGGGTTCAAGTTCCGGGTGAGGACGAGGCTTGGCGCACAGTCCTTTCTGTGTGGAGTTTGCATGTTCTCCCAGTGTCTGCGTGGTCTAGAGACAGTGTGGTGAGAGCGGCCATGCTGATTGGCTAGAGACAGTGTGGTGAGAGCGGCCATGCTCTCACCACACTGGTCTCTAGACCAATCAGCATGGCTGCTCTTACCACACTGTCTCTAGAGAGCGGGTGGTGAGAGCGGGTACTCCAGTTTCCTCCCACCCTCTAAAGACATGCATGATAGGTTGATTGGCCGGTGCTGAAATGGCCCCTAGGAATGAGTGTGTGTGTGTGTGTGTGTGTGTGTGTGTGTGGCCCCACGACAGACTGGCGACCTGTTCGGGGTGTACCCTGCCCCTCGCCTTAGATAAGCCGGGATGGGCTCCGTTACCCACCGTAACCCCATAAGGATTAGAAGGATAAGAAGATGACTGACTGGTGGGTTTTGGTTTCTCTGGTTTAAGAAGGTCACGAGGAGTCATTTTTTTTCTCCCGACGGTCGAATGAGTTTCTGTCACGTCTGAAGTTTTATCGTCTCTCGTGGAAACATGGCGCTGTAGAAGCAGCAGTATGGATCTATTCTCCTGATTGGTTGGTTCTGACATCATCGTTGTTGGCATCATTCTGTCTGTAGAGACGATGCCGCCTCCACGAGGTGCTCAGTTTTACAATTGTCCTGTCAATTAGTTGTAAATTGACAGGATAGTTGTCGAAGCTTCATGAACCCGATCAAGCAGCATGTTGTGACGGGGTAGTACCTTACCACCAGAGAGCCGCCCAGATTGAAGCAGGCAGTAACTTCCCGATGGAGTCATAGAACGCCTTCAATCACCCGAGTCCATGCCAAAATGACCCCAACTAGTCATACCAAGTATCTGTTTGGAGGGTGAATCTGGGGTTACCTCCCCGGGTACAGGCCTGGTTAAGTTGTATGGAGATCTTGGAGTGCCCAGTGCCAAGATCCCCCTCTTGGCTTTACATACAGAGATGACGCAGCTTTGTATCTGACATCATTATGATACAACTGTAACCATGGCAACACGGGCAGGGAGGCAAAACTAGTAGAAAAAAAAAATAAAAAGAATTCCTCTATTCATCCCTCACCGTGCTGCACTCCTTACACCGCAGCAGGCTGCCCTTCGATGGTGCCAATGGTGGGAGAAGCGGGGGTTAGGTGTCTTCTCCGAGGACCCTAGACGTGCTCTCTGTGGGACGCAAACCCGCGAACTTCCGGTCCGCACGCGAACGCTCTAACCACTGAGCTGCCGTCTCCTCCCTCAAAGAAGAAGCTCTGTTTAATTTAGCTGGTATAGTGTGGGTGGTTCACTCGCAGCAGACTATCAGATTGTACTGTGTCACACTGTGAGGCTCGCTGTGTGGATGGAGGTTCTATTAGAACCTTCTAGAATCACACAGTGTGGATGGAGGTTCTATTAGAACCTTCTAGAATCACACAGTGTGGATGGAGGTTCTATTTAGAACCTTCTAGAATCACACAGTGTGGATGGAGGTTCTATTAGAACCTTCTAGAATCACACAGTGTGGATGGAGGTTCCATGTACGACGCGTCCGGTCTCCACCAGAAAGCAACGCTCCATCTGACGTAGAGCGAGTGAACCCCGATGCTGGGAGGTCAGACTGTTTCCGTGGAGATAAAGGAAGGGTGGTTCTACGAGTAGGGCAACAGTCCTGTAAACGCAGGCCATGTGGAATTCATGCCGAGGTGTCCATGAGCAAGACACTGACACCCGAATGTCTCCTGATCAGTGCTGAATGAAGTTCTCACTTTTTGTACTTAAGTAAAAGTAAAAAAGTAGTTGGTGTAAATTTTACTTTTTAAGTAAAAAGTAAAAGTATTCGATCATAATTCAAATGTTATTTTTTGTGCTATAGGGTGTCACCATGGTAACCAGGATAAATACTCTGCAGGGGTGTGACCCCCCCTCTCCTGCCTCTTTTGGTCCACAAAAAAATAAATACATAAATAAAATGAAAGTCAAGCTATCCTCTTAAAGGGCCAGTGAATGGGCCCCAAAATGGAGGAAAATGACACTTATTTTTTAAAATGTTTTGGGGGCGAGGGGAGGAGGCCCCCAGTCACTATATATTGGCTTTGTCAAAGCCCCACCCCCCTTTGGAAAATTCTAGATCCGCTCCTGCTCTGTGTAATGCTGGCTCAAAAACAACAATATTCTGACTCTTTTTAATTTGTTCTAGATTTGATGTTTGGTTTTTGAATGAATGGAAAATGTTTCTCGATTCATGACTTCTTCTCCCGATCAACTGCTTCTTTTGATTTTGGTGATGCGGCTTCAAGATGCGCTAAAAAAAAAAAGTGTATTTTTCAAATTCCTGAACGAAAATGTAACAAAAAATGTAAAACACACTTTTAAAAAATAGCAAAGTAAAAGTACAGATATTTGCTCTAAAAATGTAGTGAAGTAAAAGTAAAAGTACCGGTCTTAAATTTTACTTAAGTAAAGAACAGATACACAAATTTTTACTTAAGTACAGTAACGAAGTAAATGTACTTCGTTACGTTCCACCACTGCTCCTGATGGTGGTTTGCACCTTGTATGTCAGCGTCCTCCATCAGGTATGAATGTGTGTGTGAATGGGTGGATGTGATTTACAATGTAAAACACTTTGAGAACCAACACAAGTAGAAAAACGCGGGAGAAGTAGATCCTATTTACCAAAGAAACAGAAACAGAGTTACCACAGTATTCATGCAGCCCATGTAATGATACCCCCACCACCGTGCTCCAATGAAGGCTAAACACACTACTTAAATAAAAGTAGTAGTCGACTTCACCTGGTCGATGGTCTGAAGCACCTTTAGTTTCAGAGCCGATGGTTCCAGTAAACCTCGTCTGCAGCTGGTGGATTTTGTTGTGAGCAGGCTTGCCTCCTGAGGGGTTCCAGCTCTGCAGTGTGGGGCGTTAGCTCTGACCTCTTCAATCTCTGCAGCAGTGCTGACAGCACTCTTGTGCCTATCTTTCAAAGACAGCTTGTGAATGTGATGCTGAGCACGTGCCAATCCGAGGCCTGTTCTGTGTGGACCGTGCTGGATGATCTCAGTCTCTACGGCTCAGTTTTAAGGTGTTAAACATCTTCTCGTAACCTTGGACGTCTTCATGTTTGTGTAACATTCGTCTTTTAAAGTCCTCAGAGAGTTCGTTGCCATATTGGAGCTTCCAGTGACCCGTAAAAGTTTGTGAACCAGTGACTGTGAACAAGGGCTGGACCTAAGAATCAGCCCATGTGCTCCTGGCCCCAACACACGTCTGTTGAACAATCAGGAGCTGTGACTTAGTCACTATTGTATCACCAGAGGTGTCACAAGTACCAACATTTTCTACTCAAGTAGAAGTATAAATACCGAGTTAAAAAACTACTTTAGTAAAAGTAGAAGTATCAACTCAAGTTTTTACTCAAGTAAAAGTAAAAAGTAACCTATTTTCAAAACTACTTAAAGTAAAAAAGTAATTTTCATAAAAAAAGAAATATTATTAACAAAAGCGTATGAACATATTTTTTTCTGCTTCAAGGAGCAGAAAATATGATAATAAATGAAAGTGTTGTGAAACTTTATGAATCAGAAACAGAACCAAACAAAGTTAAAAGGTTGAACATTAAATAGAGTTAGAAAGTAAACACAGGTTTTAGCATGTAGCTAGCTATAGCATGCAACGTGAAATCCGTACGCATGCGCTGCTATGTTTTAACAAGGTTGATTATTTATTATTATTATTCATTATATGTTTTCAGCTTACCTCGACATGTTTCCTCAAATTTGAAGGTGAAGTCTTGAAGCTATAAGCTCGTGCTTTTTGGGAAAGCAGAGCTTTCAACGTATTCTATACGAGTTGGTTTTTCACCAACAGGAAGTCGTATTGAGATTGCGTTAGCTCTCCTCATCCAACCACATTCAAATCAAATGGCACAATTGATCCAGATTGGTTTTTAATGACTTTTTTCTTTATTTTTAATGGTGACAAAATGGCGAAAGTAGCAACTTCTTTTTATAAAAATAACAAAGTAAAAGTACAGATAATTGCATAAAAAAAGTAGTGAGTAAAAGTAAAAAGTAGAGAAAAAATAATTACTTTGTTAAAGTAAAGATAACGAGATTTTCTACTTGAGTAAGGTAACGAAGTAGTCTTAACCTCTGGTTATCACAGTACCCAGTCTGGTTTCTGCACCAGTAAAACTTTTCCACACCTTTCTATCTCCATCCAGGTGGTTTTTATTTTTACATTTTTCACATATTTAATTCATCCTTCAACAGGGAAATTTCTATGTTTCATTACACCGCAGCAGGCTGCCACGACGGTGCGAGAAACGGGGGTTAGGTGTCTTCCCCAAGGACCCTAGACATGAGCTCAGTGGGATTCGACCCGACGAACTTCCGGTCCAAGGGCGAACGTTTTACCACTGAGCTATCGCCTCTCATGGAGAGATTATGTCCACATCTGTAAGATTTCTATCAACTTAAATCTGTTTCTGGGGTTCCTCAGGAATCTTCTCTCAGCCCACGGCTGTTTAGTTTCTACATTATTGATCCGTTTGTTTGACGACAACAGCAACACAGTGTGGATCAGTCGGTCAGTCATCTTCTTATTGGTCTATCCCTTCTGGAGTTGCGGGGGTGCCGGAGCCCATCCCGGGTGATTTAAGGCGAAGCGCAGGTCGCCAGTCTGTCGCGACGCCACACACATACAACCATCCACACACACACACACTCATTCCTAGGGGTAATTTGGCACCGACCAATCAACCTAACATGCATGTTTTTGGAGGGTGGGAGAAAACCGGAGTACCCGGAGGAAACCCACGCAGATACGGGAGAACATGCAAACTCCACACAGAAAGGACAGTGTTCCAAGCCTCGTCCAGTGTGGATAAAAGGTTATTAAAAGTTAATTATAACGTGATTAAAGAATGAACGATGCTAAAGAACCAGATGAAGTTAATCTGAAAGGTTTTAAAAGCTCAAACTCACCTGAACGGAGTGTAAAACACTGAAACTAAAACACTCAGCCATCAGAAGGTAGAGGGTTTGTGATTCATTCAGAATAGAATTTATAAACTTCGGTCATCAGGATCAAAGAAAAGTTAAAGAGATTTTTCTTATAACAAACTACCTGTTATTTTAAATTTTTATTGTTATTTTTCCCCCTAATTTATTCCGTAACGCCTACAATACCTATTCAAGTTAAAACTGGCCAATCAGACAGACAGTCAGTCGGTCGGTCGGACGGTCAGACAGTCAGACGGTCGGTCGGTCGGACGGTCGGTCGGACGGTCAGATGGTCGGTCGGTCGGACGGTCAGTCAGTCAGACGGTCGGTCGGTCGGTCGGACGGTCGGTCAGTCAGTCAGTCACCTTCTTAACCGTCTATCCCTTATCGGGTTGCGCTGGGTGCCGGAGTCCATTCTGGTTGATTCGAGCCGAGGGGCAGGGTACACCCCAAACAGGTTGCCACTGGCCAATCACACAATGATCAAACAAAAAAGCAGCTGGAGTGTTCAACAGGCTTTATTCAGATCCTTTATTTTAACCCCTACCGGGGAAATTCATGTATCCGGTGGCTCCAAGCAATCCAAGAGAGAACTCCAAACAGCTTCAGAACAGCTGAGTTGGAGGAGCTGTAACAGCTGGTTAATGAAGCAGCAGCTTTGTGGAACAGCCTTTGGTGGAACAAATGAAAGTTGGTTCTGCAGTGGGTGGAATGTGGGTTACAGTGGTAATGATTAAAGCTCCAGTGAATCCTAATAAGATGTTAAACTGTCACTAAAAGCTCCACATGCTGATCCTTCACTGTGGTGGAACAACACCAGCAGTCCACCATCTTTAGTTCCAGAGTGAAGCTCCACACGTCCATGAAGACTCCACATGAAGGAGCTCAGCTCCACACGTCCATGGAGACGTGTGGACGTGGAGGAGCTCCTTACATGTGGACAGAAGGAGCTGATGAAGGAGTTTAGCTCTTAAAGCTACAGTAAAAAAATCCTTCTAAAATGTGGAGCTACTTAATTATTAACCGATCTCAGCCAATCACAGGAAGCCAAACCTTGAGCCAGAATGATTGGCTGCAGTTAGGGTCTCCACTGGAAGCGGGCGTTTCCCTTCAAAGAGCTAGTTCCTGGTTGCCAGGAAGATTTGATTCTAACGCAGACTGAAACACTGAGACTCTGTACTGGTTTTATTTCAATAAAAATAAATCTATTAATGTATCTATAAATTTTTGTGCTGCACTCCTTACACCGCAGCAGGCTGCCCTTCAACAGCACCAATGGTGGGAGAAGCGGGGGTTAGGTG
>LR738551.1:812500-822500 GCA_902685375.1 Neostethus bicornis
TTGTAACTTATGAATATTTAAAAATGACACCTCTTAATAACCCTGTAAACAAAGTAAACATTGTACTGTGTCTTTAAATCAGTCGTTAGCAACCAAGCTAACAGGAAGTTAGCAGCCCCGACAAGCTAGCATTATCTTGAAGTTAGCATGCTGTTTAAAACTTTAAGTTTGTGACACCAAGCTCCTTTGTTACTGTTTTCACCATGGTGTGTGACTTCCTCATGGCTGCAGGTGTGTGTGTAGACGGTGTGAACGTGCAGCATTGTGGGGGGCGTGTCGCCGTGAGAGACAGATGCAGCCGCTGACAGAAATGTGAAAGTCTGACGCAAATTTCGTTACATTTTCGTCACCAAAATTTTGCATTTATTTTGTTATCGTTACGTCCTCGTCATGAAAAAATGCTTCGTCAATGAAATAATTTCGTTTTCGTCATCGTTGACAAAAACAACACTGACTGAGTGAAGATCCATGTGGAACGCCAGAACCAGACCCGGGCTTGTTTACGGAGTTTGGTAGAAACAGAAAGATGTATGAGACCTCCCTGATGGGTGTACAGCAGTAGTTTGTGTGTGTTCTGAGCATCAGAACGGGGTGAGACCTCCCGGATGGGTGTACAGCAGTAGTTTGTGTGTGTTCTGAGCATCAGAACGGGGTGAAACCTCCCTGATGGGTGTACAGCAGTAGTTTGTGTGTGTTCTGAGCATCAGAACGGGGTGAGACCTCCCGGATGGGTGTACAGCAGTAGTTTGTGTGTGTTCTGAGCTTCAGAACGGGGTGAGACCTCCCTGATGGGTGTACAGCAGTAGTTTGTGTGTGTTCTGAGCTTCAGAACGGGGTGAAACCTCCCTGATGGGTGTACAGCAGTAGTTTGTGTGTGTTCTGAGCTTCAGAACGGGGTGATGACCCTGAGGAAAGGCCGTATTTAGATGAAGCTGCTCCTGGTGTGAGATTACAGAGCGAGGTGTGTAGGACATGCTCGGCTCACACGCAGAGGTGAGGAGATAAAGATGAGAAAAGGCGGGAAATTACAGCCAGCTTTGGCGCTATCGGCTCTCTGCAGAGCTGCAGGTCACAGATAGAAGAGCCGTAAAAACGCCGGCGGAAGAAGAACGAGCTCTGCAGCATCCCTATCTGTCCTCACGACTAAATCATCTCACCATGGCAACCGGCACCACACACAGCAGACACACACACGCTCAGTTTGAACTTTTAGGTTCCCAGTAAGAGGCAGGAGTGTGTGTGTGTGGTAACAGAGGGAGGGGTACACGCTAAGCGGGGCGTCCTTGGAACATCACGTCAGATTTACACTCTCATAAAAAAAAAAAAATCCTCTCAAAGCGACGAAGATACAAGCTGCTGATTGTCCTTCTTAATCCAGATTAATGGAGGCCGTAACACACACACACACACACACACACACACACACACACACACACACACACACATACACACATACATACATACACACATATATATACACACACACATATATATATACCTACACACACACACACACACACACACATATATATATACTGTATATACACACATATATATACACACACACATATATATATACCTACACACACACACACACACACACACACACACATACACACATACATACATACACACATATATATACACACACACATATATATATACCTACACACACACACACACACACACATATATATATACTGTATATACACACACACACACACACACACACACACACACACACACACACACACACACACACACACACACACACACATACACACATACATACATACACACATATATATACACACACACATATATATATACCTACACACACACACACACACACACACATATATATACTGTATATACACACACACACACACACACACACACATATACTGTATATACACACACACACACACACACACATATACTGTATATACACACACACACACACACACACACACACACACACACACACACACACATACACACATACATACATACACACATATATATACACACACACATATATATATACCTACACACACACACACACACACACACACACACATATATATATATACTGTATATACACACATATATATACACACACACATATATATATACCTACACACACACACACACACATATATATATACTGTATATACACACACACACACACACATATATACTGTATATACACACACACACACACACATATATATATACCTACACACATACATACACACACACATATGCATACACACACACACACACACATATATATATACCTACACACACACACCCTCTGGGAGTTTTTCCCCCCCTCAGAGGGAGGCTCTAAGGACAGGCTGGTTCTTACTGTACGGAGTGTGTGTGTGAAATGGAGGGATAAATACGATAAAGAAAGTGTTTAGTCTTTGTGTGCGTGTGTGTGTGTGAGCGAGCAGCTGTGTGTGTGTGTGTGTGTGTGTGTGTGAGCGAGCGGCTGTGTGTCCTGCAGCCAATGAGCCGCAGAGGAACATGAAGGCTGCATGTCGCTTTAACAGATTAATGGAGCCATTAAGAGCCACTCACTGCTCCTCACACACCTCCTCAGCAGTGTGTGTGTGTGTGTGTGTGTGTCAGCCTTATAAAACATGGATTCTGACCTCGTCCATCCTGTTCCATCTGTAAGGACACAAACATGAGCATCCAGCAGAGCGGGGTCACCCTGATCTACAGCAGGGACCTGGTGCCCAGTCCGCTCTCTGGGGGTGCCCGGACCGGAAGTTCGCAGGTTCGCGTCCCACAGAGAGCACGTCTAGGGTCCTTGGAGAAGACACCTAACCCCCGCTTCTCCCACCATTGGCACCATCGAAGGGCAGCCTGCTGCGGTGTAAGGAGTCTTCTTCTTCTTCTTTCGGCTTTTCCCTTTAAGGGTCGCTACAGCAAGTCAGTTTCTTCCATCTAACCCTATCTGCTGCATCCTCTTCAGTCACATCAACTATCTTCATGTCTTCCTTCACTGTATCCATGAACCTCCTCTTTGGTATTCCTCTAGTCCTCTTTCCTGGTGGTTCCAAACCCAGCATCCTTCTTCTGATGTACTCTCTCTCTCTCCTCTGCACATGTCCAAACCATCTCAGTCTGACCTCTCTGACTTTAAAACCTCTAACATGTGCTGTTCCTCTGATCCTGTCCATCCTGGTCACTCCCAGAGATCCTCAGCATCTTCATCTCTGATACAAACATCTCTTTTTCCTGTCTTTTCCTCAGTGACACTGTCTCTAGACCAATCAGCATGACCGCTCTCACCACACTGTGTCTAGACCAATCAGCATGGCCGCTCTCACCACACTGTCTCTAGACCAATCAGCATGGCCGCTCTCACCACACTGTCTCTAGACCAATCAGCATGGCCGCTCTCACCACACTGTCTCTAGACCAATCAGCATGGCCTCTCTCACCACACTGTCTCTAGACCAATCAGCATGGCCGCTCTAACCACATTGTCTCTAGACCAATCAGCATGGCCGCTCTCACCACACTGTCTCAAGACCAATCAGCATGGCCGCTCTCACCACACTGTCTCTAGACCAATCAGCATGGCCGCTCTCACCACACTGTCTCTAGACCAATCAGCATGGCCGCTCTCACCACACTGTCTCTAGACCAATCAGCATGGCCGCTCTCACCACACTGTCTCTAGACCAATCAGCATGGCCGCTCTCACCACACTGTCTCTAGACCAATCAGCATGGCCGCTCTCACCACGGTTTTCTACACTTTCCCTTTCATTTCCACTTTTCAAGGAGTGCAGCACACAAATTTTCCTGGTGAGGGATGAATAGAGTTATTCATTTTTTTTTTTCTCAGGCTGATCAATAAATACTATCAGTCAATCAATCAATAAAACAAATGAACATTGTTGGTTTTTAATGAGACTTAATGGGATAAAAAATAAATAAAACGAGGTAAAAATGACTTCAAACAGAAAATAACATAAAACACATCTTAAGGCAGCACGGTGGTCGTCTGAGCTCGAGTCCCAGGTGGGATGAGGCTTGAAACACTAGTCTTTCTGTGTGTAGTTTGCATGTTCTCCATGTGTATGTGGGTTTTCTCTGGTTTCCTCCAAATATAAACGTTAGGTTGATTGGCTGCCATGAAATTGCCCCAGGAATGAGTGTGTGTCTGTGATGTGGGGTCAGGAGAAGCAGGGGAGGTAGTGCCTCCACTGGCATCACACACACACAAAAAAAACCTGTAATATTTTCTAATGTTATGTGTTAAAAATCCATTTGGAGTGTGGCTACACATTTCTGCCATTTTATTGAATAAAAATTGCAGATTATGTTTTTTTTCCGATCAAATTTTGGGCAGAAACCCCAAGGGAGGCAGAGACGAGCTGTGCTTCCCTTCTCACTGCATAATTCAGTGTAAACTGGGTGGCTTGATGCGTGTTAGTTTCTGTTCCTCAGTAAATCACCAGTATGAACTTTACACAAATATTTATGAAACACCAAACGTTCTGCTTCTATTTGATGCATTTTATGTGTGTGTTAGAAAACTATTGAAAAAATATCAGCTGAGGGAGGCAGGTATGTACTCTGCTTCCACTCAAAGGGGCGCACGCAAACTGCCAGCTCCTTTATTTCTTTTAGTGAGGAAGAACCTCTCAGTTCTTCTGATGATAAAATCTCCATCAAAAACAGAGAAACTCTGAAACTCAGAAAAAATAAAGACGACTTCAACAATTTAGTAACAAAATTTTTCGGCGGATGGACTTCATTTATAAGTAAAAGTAAGAACACAACTGGTTCTGTTTGTTTTTTTTTTTCAAAAATAAATAAAATGGGGAAAAATAATATAAATACATGTTTGGTGACCAAAAGAATGAGATCGCGGGTACAAGCGGCCGAAATGAGCTTCCTCCGCAGGGTGGCTGGGCTCTCACTCAGAGATCGGGCGAGGAGCTCTGCCATCCGGGAGGAGCTCGGTGTCGAACCACTCCTCCTCCAGGTCGAGAGGAGCCAGATGGGGTGATTCGGGCATCTAGTCAGGATGCCCCCTGACTGGGAGGAGACCAAGGGGCAGACCCCGGACCCGCTGGAGAGACTATGTCTCACAGCTGGCCGGGAACGACTTGGGATCCTTCCAGGTGAGCTAGAGGATGCAGCCGGGGTGAGAGAGGCCTGGGCTGCCCGCTTGAGGCTGTTGCCCCCGCAACCCGACCCCAGAACAAGCGGAAGATGACGGAACGGAAATTTAAAATGCAAAGTTTATTAAAATTTATTTAAAGACCAGGATTTAAAATTTGAAAAATAAAAGAATTTTTTACTGTTGGTTAAAATGAAATCTCTGTACTTTAATTTGTTTATAGTATTGATGAATTTCTTAAAACTCTATCCATAGCTTTAAAAGAGACAGATCTGATCAGGTGTTTATGTTTGTGACTGAAAGAGGAATGCTGATTGGATATGGAGCATTATGAGTACCTAGTTGGATGCTGTTGGATGAATGCTGAAATAAGATGTAGCTTTCTGACCCGTTCCGTCATCTTCCGCTTGTTCCGGGGTCGGGTCACGGAGGCACCAGCTTCAAGCGGGCAGCCCAGGCTTCTCTCACCCCGGCTGCATTCTCTTCCGGTGATCTCATTCTTCCGGTCACCACCCACAGCTGGTTACCATGGTGAGGGTAGGAACGTAGATCCTGGTTACCATGGTGAGGGTAGGAACATAGATCCTGGTTACCATGGTGAGGATAGGAACGTAGATCCTGGTTACCATGGTGAGGGTAGGAACATAGATCCTGGTTACCATGGTGAGGCTGTAGGAACGTAGATCCTGGTTACCATGGTGAGGGTAGCAACTTAGATCCTGGTTACCATGGTGAGGGTAGGAATGTAGATCCTGGTTACCATGGTGAGGGTAGGAATGTAGATCCTGGTTACCATGGTGAGGGTAGGAACATAGATCCTGGTTACCATGGTGAGGCTGTAGGAACGTAGATCCTGGTTACCATGGTGAGGGTAGGAAAATAGATCCTGGTTACCATGGTGAGGGTAGGAACGTAGATCCTGGTTACCATGGTGAGGGTAGGAACGTAGATCCTGGTTACCATGGTGAGGCTGTAGAAACGTAGATCCTGGTTACCATGGTGAGGGTAGGAACGTAGATCCTGGTTACCATGGTGAGGGTAGGAACGTAGATCCTGGTTACCATGGTGAGGCTGTAGAAACGTAGATCCTGGTTACCATGGTGAGGGTAGGAACGTAGATCCTGGTTACCATGGTGAGGGTAGGAACGTAGATCCTGGTTACCATGGTGAGGGTAGCAACGTAGATCCTGGTTACCATGGTGAGGGTAGGAACGTAGATCCTGGTTACCACGGTGAGGGTAGGAACGCAGATCCTGGTTACCATGGTGAGGGTAGAAACGTAGATCCTGGTTACCATGGTGAGGGTAGGGACGTAGGTGCAGTTTTCAGTTCTTATGATTATAAATCTAACTCTTGAAGAGTCAGTGCCTCCCCAAACATGAACCACACCGCACGTCACTGGTGTGTGTGTGTGTGTGTGTGTATGGTTGTCTGTGTGTGTGGCTCCGTGACAGACTGGCAACCTGGTGAGGGTGTATCCCGCCTCTCACCTGATATCAGCCGATATAGACTCCAGGACGCCCCGTGACCATCGTTTCAGATGATGAAACAAAACGCTTGTTCCGATCCGAACAGATCGTGATGATCCGATTCATCACGATTTTTTATGGTTTCTGATAAAATGAGTCATTTTTTTTCACTTTGAATAAAGTTTTGTACCAAAGTGGAGTTCCTCAGGGTTCTTACCGCGCCACCTTACAGAGGTTCAGAAGGTGATGATGATGATGATGGCTCTAGAAGGACTGTGTCTGCTGGCCGTTCCCATGGAGACAGGTTTCTGATTGATGGAGTTTTCAAACAGATGTTTTTTTCAGTTTTAAATCCTGATGTTTATTGTTTTTACAGCTTCAAAGAAAAATATGATTTTTATTTAAAGAAAAAAACATAAAAAGTTTCAAACGGACATTTTGGTTCTGAATGATTTTATATAAATAATTATAAATAATAATAATGCGTTGTGATCGAAAGAACGAGGATACAAGCGACGAAATGAGCTTCCTCTGCGGGGTGGGCGGGGTCTCTCTCAGTGACAGAGAGAGGAGCTGGAGTTGAAGTAAACCCGTTGCTCCTCTGGGTCAAGAGAAGCCCGATGGGGTGGTTCAGGCCTCGCTGGTGAGGGGTTTCGGGCACGTCCCATCGGGAGGAGACCAAGACGCAGACCCCGGACCTGCTGGAGAGACTATGTCTCACAGCTGGACAGGGAACGCCTCAGGAACCTTCCGGGTGAGCTGGAGGATGCAGCCGGGTGGGAGAACCCAGGGCTTCCTGTCTGAGTCTGTTGCCCCGGGGACCCGACCCCAGATCAGCGGAAGACAACGAAAAAGAACGACTGAGTGTCGTTCAGACAGATCTGAAACTGCTTGATGAGAGGACAAACGAACCTAAGCCAATCGGATGAGAGGACAAATGAACCTAAGCCAATCAGATGAGAGGACAAACGAACCTAAGCCAATCGGATGAGAGGACAAATGAACCTAAGCCAATCAGATGAGAGGACAAACGAACCTAAGCCAATCAGATGAGAGGACAAACGAACCTAAGCCAATCAGATGAGAGGACAAACGAACCTAAGCCAATCAGATGAGAGGACAAACGAACCTAAGCCAATCAGATGAGAGGACAAACGAACCTAAGCCAATCAGATGAGAGGACAAACGAACCTAAGCCAATCAGATGAGAGGACAAACGAACCTAAGCCAATCGGATGAGAGGACAAACAAACCTAAGCCAATCAGATGAGAGGACAAACGAACCTAAGCCAATCAGATGAGAGGACAAACGAACCTAAGCCAATCGGATGAGAGGACAAACAAACCTAAGCCAATCAGATGAGAGGACAAACGAACCTAAGCCAATCAGATGAGAGGACAAACGAACCTAAGCCAATCAGATGAGAGGACAAACGAACCTAAGCCAATCAGATGAGAGGACAAACGAACCTAAGCCAATCAGATGAGAGGACAAACGAACCTAAGCCAATCAGATGAGAGGACAAATGAACCTAAGCCAATCAGATGAGAGGACAAACGAACCTAAGCCAATCAGATGAGAGGACAAACGTCTTCGAACCAGAACCCGACCTCGATGACGAAGACCGACCGATGAAACTTACTGATCATTAAAAAATACAATAATCAATAATAATTAGAGTAAAAATTCAGCGCACCCCGGTAAAGTACGGTATTTATTGAACTTTTTTTTTTTTTAAGTTTAATACAAGATAAAAAAACAAAATAAAATAAAACAATTGTTTTGTATTTTTTATCAAAAATGAGCAACATTTTCAAAATTTTTGTAAGATTTACAAGAATTTTTGCAAAAATAAAAAAGCCATTTTTTTATTGTTTCTTTTTAATAAAAAACAAGCAAAAAATGTTTTTTTTTCACAAAAGTTTAAAAAAATGTTGCCAAGTTTTTGTAACAAAATTACAAAAATTTGTCACAGTTTTAGTTTCTTTCTGATAAAAACAAACAAAAAAAAACAATAAACATTTTATTTCTTTTAAGTTGCAAAAATTTTTAAAAATTGGAAAATTTGGCAAAATTCAACACAAATTTAGACAATTTATGTTTTTTAAAAAAATGTTAAATTTGAAAGAAATTAACAAAATAAAATTAAAAATTTTACAAAAAAAAATCTCAAATTTCAAACGAATGTTTTGTATCTTTTTTTTTTTTTAACAGATTTTAATTTCAAAATAACTAAAAAAAAAACAAAACAAAAAAAACAAAGCAGAAAATGAGATTTAATCTGATCTTTTTTTTTTTTTTGGCTCATTTTATAACTTTTTGGAACCATGATCTAAAAATAAAAATTAAACGGTGGAAAAATAAACCTTTTAATCATTGAGTCTGAGATTTTTAAAAACGTATAAACTGTAAGAAAAATTCTCAGTTTAAAAGCTCTCGCTCGTCCGGTTCGTCTTTAACGACGTCCTCTTCGGTCAGTTTCTCCTCCTCCTGCAAAAAAAAAAAAAAATCACACAGTCAGTGAAACAGAGACGCAGACCGACACCCGGCCCACCAGCTCTGAAACGGCTTCCTGTAGACCCCCCCCCTCGCTCTGCGTGCTGTGAGAGGAGACGGAAAAAAATAAAAACAATCCAAGGTGAGGGGAAGGGGCTGCCAGGTCCGGTCCATCGGGTTCCGTTGTCTTTTGTTTATCCGGGCCAGGTCAGAGGGGGCAACAGTCTCAGTTCTCCCACCCTGCCTCCATCCTCCAGCTCCCCCAGGAGGATCCTGAGGTGTTTCCTGTCCAGCTGTGAGACATACCATAATTTCACGGCTATAAGGCGAATATAAAAGTCTCAAATCTTCTTCAAAATGAGCGGTGCGCCTTGTGTGTGGGAAAAGGCGGACCTAAAAGAAAACGCGGTGCCCGCGAGGCGGACTTGAAAGAAAAGGCACGAGAACATTAAAGAGTGAAGTGTAAGCGGCGTGGGAGCGATGGATGACCGAAGGGTGGAAGGCAGCGCCGGGCGAGTTACGCTACAGTTTGCCAATGGATTGTAGATGCTTGGACTAACGTGTCTGCTGGTACTGTTATCCGAGCTTTCTCAAAAGCTGGTATCCTTTCTGAGGAGCCGCACAGTACAGACAGTGACTTTGACAGCGAGGAGTGAAGTGGACCTGCTCTGAAACAGAGGATGAGGACTTTGATGGATTTGAATAAAGACTATTACCGGTAATGTGTTTGTTTAGTATCGTTACTACTTAAATAAAACACAACCAAACTCAGTTTTACTCCCGATCTATTTTTTAATACACACATTTACATGCTTGTGTGTGTGTTGTTGTAAGGCGGTGTGTGACTGAGACTGCGCCTTTTTGTACGGTGCGCCTAATGGTC
>LR738551.1:835000-950000 GCA_902685375.1 Neostethus bicornis
AAGTCCCATCAACAGTTTTTTACCACCTTAAAAACATCTAAAACCAGAGGTTTGGTTTCTAAACCAGACTCAGAGGTTCTGATCCGTCCATTTAAACATGAACCATCTAGAACTCTGAGGACCTCTGGGACCGGCCTCCTGCTGGTGTCTAGAGTCAGGACTAAACATGAACCATCTAGAACTCTGAGGACCTCTGGGACCGGCCTCCTGCTGGTGTCTAGAGTCAGGACTAAACATGAACCATCTAGAACTCTGAGGACCTCTAGGACCGGCCTCCTGCTGGTCTCTAGAGTCAGGACTAAACATGAACCATCTAGAACTCTGAGGACCTCTGGGACCGGCCTCCTGCTGGTGTCTAGAGTCAGGACTAAACATGAACCATCTAGAACTCTGAGGACCTCTGGGACCGGCCTCCTGTTGGTGTCTAGAGTCAGGACTAAACATGAACCATCTAGAACTCTGAGGACCTCTGGGACCGGCCTCCTGCTGGTGTCTAGAGTCAGGACTAAACATGAACCATCTAGAACTCTGAGGACCTCTGGGACCGGCCTCCTGCTGGTGTCTAGAGTCAGGACTAAACATGGACCATCTAGAACTCTGAGGACCTCTGGGACCGGCCTCCTGCTGGTGTCTAGAGTCAGGACTAAACATGGACCATGTAGAACTCTGAGGACCTCTGGGACCGGCCTCCTGCTGGTGTCTAGAGTCAGGACTAAACATGAACCATCTAGAACTCTGAGGACCTCTGGGACCGGCCTCCTGCTGGTGTCTAGAGTCAGGACTAAACATGAACCATCTAGAACTCTGAGGACCTCTGGGACCGGCCTCCTGCTGGTGTCTAGAGTCAGGACTAAACATGAACCATCTAGAACTCTGAGGACCTCTGGGACCGGCCTCCTGCTGGTGTCTAGAGTCAGGACTAAACATGAACCATCTAGAACTCTGAGGACCTCTGGGACCGGCCTCCTGCTGGTGTCTAGAGTCAGGACTAAACATGAACCATCTAGAACTCTGAGGACCTCTGGGACCGGTCTCCTGCTGGTGTCTAGAGTCAGGACTAAACATGAACCATCTAGAACTCTGAGGACACCCACCTTACATGAGGACGAGTCACAGTCCTGGCAGATCCAGCCGTACCCCATCTGTTTGGGGGATTTCTTGACGGGGGGGTCCAGGCAGGTGAAGTGGTAACAGAGCAGACACTCATCACACCTGTTAGAAAGAGAGGGTTTTAAATCCTGATGATCGTCACAAACTGTTTGCTAGAAAATCTATATCCTTATCCCGTTCAGTCATCTTCCACTTGTTCCGGGGTCGGGTCGCGGGGGCAACAGCCTCAGACGGGCAGCCCAGGCCTCTCTCTCCCCGGCTGCATCCTCTAGATCACCTGGAAGGATCCCAAGTCGTTCCCCGGCCAGCTGTGAGACATAGTCTCTCCAGCGGGTCCGGGTCTGCCCCTTCGTCTCCTCCCGGTGGGTCGTGCCCGAAACACCTCGCCCGCGAGGCACTCGGTGGGCATCAAACCACCCCATCTGGCTCCTCTCGACCTGGAGGAGGAGCAGCTCGACACTGAGCTCCTCCCGGATGGCAGAGCTCCTCACCCGATCTCTAAGTGAGAGCCCAGCCACCCTGCGGAGGAAGCTCATTTCGGCCGCTTGTACCCTCGATGTCATTCTTTCGGTCACCACCCACAGCTGGTGATCATAGGTGAGGGTAGGAACGTAGATCCTGGTTACCATGGTGAGGGTAGGAACATTGATTCTGGTTACCATGGTGACGGTAGGAACGTAGATCCTGGTTACCATGGTGAGGGTAGGATTGTAGATCCTGGTTACCATGGTGAGGGTAGGAACGTAGATCCTGGTTACCATGGTGAGGGAAGGAACGTAGATCCTGGTTACCATGGTGAGGGTAGGAATGTAGATCCTGGTTACCATGGTGAGGGTAGGACCGTAGATCCTGGTTACCATGGTGAGGGTAGGACCGTAGATCCTGGTTACCATGGTGAGGGTAGGAACGTAGATCCTGGTTACCATGGTGAGAGTAGGAACATAGATCCTGGTTACCATGGTGAGGGTTGGAACGTAGATCGACTTGTAAATCGAGAGCTTTGTTTTTCGGCTCAGCTCTCTCTTTACCACGACGGACGGATGCAGCGTCCTAGTTATTGCTGATGCTGCAAGTACATCCTTATATACTTAATAATAATACATTGTATTTAAACAGTACTTTTCAGGATTCTTAAAGACGTGTCACATATGCATCATACCTTTACTTCATACCAGGTGATGGTAAGCTACTGTTGTACCCACAGCTGCCCTGGGGCAAACTGACAGAAGTGAGGCTGCCATTTTGCGCCATCGGCCCTTCTGACCATCATCAACCAATCACACACACACCATTCAGACTAGGCAATGTGGGTGGAGTGTCTTGCTCAGGGACACAACGGCAATTTCATCTCAACATCCATCCCACCGTGGCACCTGGGGTTCCAGTGGTCTCCCATCCAAGTACAGCCCAGACCCAGCATGCTTAGCTTCTGAGGTCTGATGGGATCAGGTATTGACAGGCTGGTATGACCTCATCTTTATTTTATTATTTCAAAGTGTCTTTTACTGTGTGTTTTATTGAGGATGATCCAGACCCCACTGATCCCTGAGGTCAGTTTGTGAACCATAGCTGGGTGACAGTGTTCTCTGTTAAAATGATGAATGAGTAACTAGCCTCCCATCACCTTTGTTTACCCTTACCCCTTCTAAGCAGGGGTCTGATGCTGTTTATTCTCACCATCTGTAAGTGGGGGTGTCTAGCCCTCTACTCTCCCACACTACTCTGTAAGGACACACCTTTCTTCTCTCTACTTTAGTACAAATAAAGCAGACATGATGCAGATTCTCTCAAAGTCACTCCAGTCAGTCGGCTAGGGTGGTCTATCCTTGTACAAGTAAAAGAGAGTCTCTCGTTTGTTCTCTGATCAGCACTGCTTTGTGATAAAGATTAATAACTTTTATATCTAACATACGTATATGGTAACCAGGATCTACGTTCCTACCCTCACCATGGTAGCCAGGATCTACGTTCCTACCCTCAACATGGTAACCAGGATCTACGTTCCTACCCTCACCGTGGTAACCAGATCTACGTTCCTACCCTCACCATGGTAACCAGGATCTACGTTCCTACCCTCACCATGGTAACCAGGATCTACGTTCCTACCCTCACCATGGTAACCAGGATCTACGTTCCTACCCTCACCATGGTAACCAGGATCTATGTTCCTACCCTCACCGTGGTAACCAGGATCTACGTTCCTACCCTCACCATGGTAACCAGGATCTACGTTCCTACCCTCACCATGGTAACCAGGATCTACATTCCTACCCTCACCATGGTAACCAGGATTTACGTTCCTACCCTCACCATGGTAACCAGGATCTACGATCCTACCCTCACCATGGTAACCAGGATCTACGATCCTACCCTCACCATGGTAACCAGAATCTATGTTCCTACCCTCACCATGGTAACCAGGATCTACGATCCTACCCTCACCATGGTAACCAGGATCTACGTCCCTACCCTCACCATATTTCGGGGACATCCCATTGGTAGGAGACCCAGAGGCAAACCTTGGACCTGCTGGAGAGACTATGTCTCACAGGTGAACATCTTAGTATCCTCCTGGGTGAGCTAAAGGATGCTACCGGGTTGAGAGAAGCCTGGGCTTTTGTCTGAAGCTGTTGCCCCCGGCGACCCTGCCCCGATAAGCAGAACATGACAGAACTTTCTCTATATGTCTGTTTAAGTGTGGCTCGTCTGGCTTTAATTAGTGTTTCAGAATGATTGACCATGAAAACGATCTCAGATGGTTTGCAGCAGAGAACGTTCTAGTAAAAGTAATAAAACATTTAAACCTGTTTCCTCTCGATGTCTGCAGTGTTGTGTGTGTGTGTGTGTGTGTGTGTGTGTGTGTGTGTAAGTGGTTGTTGTCATATTATGGGTGAAAATGACAAACGGTGCCCTAATAAAGCAAAGCCAAGCTGAAAAGGAGCATCGACATGCAGTTTAGACACAGATTAGTGAGTCAGTGCGCGCTGGAACTAAAAATACCTGGAAAATCACTGCGTGAACGGCGTGTTGTATTTACAAATTAAGCACGGCAGATTTAGGAAAACCCGAGTAAAAATTTAATTGGCAGAGATAATTGGCATCTTATGAGTTGTAGGGGCATAACCCAGCAGCTGGTGCACATTAGCAGGAATATGCCGTGGCAGGTGTGTGTGAGGGAAACCATGGGAATTTAAAGTGCCCTCCAGCCACCCACTGAATGGAAGACAAACGACCAAAGTGTGTGTGCTCCGCTAATGAGCGCGCTGCTATTGTTGCGCACAAACTGCCGATTGATTTTACATGAATCTCCCGCTGAGGTGAAAAAGGGAAAAGCAGAGTTGTGCGTCGCCCTGCAGGAGCCTCTTAAATATCTCTGAAATCACAGGAGGCCTTTTTATTCACTGCCTGAGCCGGCTGCGTTAAAGCCCAGCGTGATGATCCGGAGCGACTTTCACCGCACACCTACGTGCACAGCAGAAGATCCTAAAACATTATCAATCAGAAGAAGATGAAGAGGATCATAACTCATCCTCTTCTTCTTCAGAACATCCAGCTTTTATCAGCTTCAAACAAAAACACACCAACATCCTGCGTGGTATCGTCACGCAGCGCTTTAACGGCACATCTCGTACCAGTATGTACTGTTCTGGCATCTATCATACTGTCACACGCATCGCACTGCCACCTATTATACCACCACGTATCGTACCGCCACGTATCGTACCACCACGTATCGTACCACCACGTATCGTACCACCACGTATCGTGTGCCATTTCCAGACAAAGGAGGTCTTATCACTTGATCCACCTTCATCTCCATCAGGATGAAAACCAGACATAAATCAGTAGGTTTGGATTAACTAATATTAAATTAACAGTGGTAGGTAAGTACATCCTTAGTACATGTACATCTTAGGTACACTCCTTGGTACATCACCCGTTCATCCCAGCAGCGGGATCCCTCTTTAATGTGGATTTACATCCAGTTTATTTTTTCCGCACTGCTCCGCGACCCGACGCCGGATAAGCGGAAGAGGACGTGGAACGGAGCTCTGTCTTTTTAAGTAGCTGTCGTTACCGGTGTGTGTAGTCACCAGACGTCAGGAGTGTGTTTACTTTCAGAATGAGCTCCTTTTGATCTTCACGGGTTTTAACGCATTTGTGTATATTTTTGTTTAAGTAGTACAGGGGTTGGCACCATGGTAACCAGGATCTACGTTCCTACCCTCACCGTGGTAACCAGATCTACGTTCCTATCCTCACCATGGTAACCAGAATCTACGTTCCTACCCACACCATGGTAACCAGGATCTACGTTCCTACCCTCACCATGGTAACCAGCATCTACGTTCCTACCCTCACCATGGTAACCAGGATCTATGTTCCTACCCTCACCATGGTAACCAGCATCTACGTTCCTACCCTCACCATGGTAACCAGGATCTATGTTCCTACCCTCACCATGGTAACCAGGATCTACGTTCCTACCCTCACCATGGTAACCAGGATCTATGTTCCTACCCTCACCATGGTAACCAGGATCTACGTTCCTATCCTCACCATGGTAACCAGGATCTACGTTTCTACCCTCACCGTGGTAACCAGGATCTACGTTCCTATCCTCACCGTGGTAACCAGCATCTACGTTCCTACCCTCACCATGGTAACCAGGATCTACGTTCCTACCCTCACCATGGTAACCAGGATCTACGTTCCTATCCTCACCATGGTAACCAGGATCTACGTTCCTACCCTCACCATGGTAACCAGGATCTACGTTCAAACCCTCACCATGGTAACCAGGATCTACGTTCCAACCCTCACCATGGTAACCAGGATCTACGTTCCTATCCTCACCATGGTAACCAGGATCTACGTTCCTACCCTCACCATGGTAACCAGGATCTACGTTCCTATCCTCACCATGGTAACCAGGATCTACGTTCCTACCCTCACCATGGTAACCAGGATCTACGTTCAAACCCTCACCATGGTAACCAGGATCTACGTTCCAACCCTCACCCTGGTAACCAGGATCTATGTTCCTACCCTCACCATGGTAACCAGGATCTACGTTCCTATCCTCACCATGGTAACCAGGATCTACGTTCCTATCCTCACCATGGTAACCAGGATCTACGTTCCTACCCTCACCGTGGTAACCAGGATCTACGTTCCTACCCTCACCGTGGTAACCAGGATCTACGTTCCTACCCTCACCATGGTAACCAGGATCTACGTTCCTATCCTCACCATGGTAACCAGGATCTACGTTCCTATCCTCACCATGGTAACCAGGATCTACGTTCCTATCCTCACCATGGTAACCAGGATCTACGTTCCTACCCTCACCATGGTAACCAGGATCTACGTTCCTACCCTCACCATGGTAACCAGAATCTACGTTCCTATCCTCACCGTGGTAACCAGCATCTACGTTCCTACCCTCACCGTGGTAACCAGGATCTACGTTCCTACCCTCACCATGGTAACCAGAATCTACGTTCCTATCCTCACCGTGGTAACCAGCATCTACGTTCCTACCCTCACCATGGTAACCAGAATCTACGTTCCTATCCTCACCGTGGTAACCAGGATCTACGTTCCTACCCTCACCGTGGTAACCAGGATCTACGTTCCTATCCTCACCATGGTAACCAGCATCTACATTCCTACCCTCACCATGGTAACCAGAATCTACGTTCCTATCCTCACCGTGGTAACCAGGATCTACGTTCCTACCCTCACCATGGTAACCAGCATCTACATTCCTACCCTCACCATGGTAACCAGGATCTATGTTCCTACCCTCACCGTGGTAACCAGCATCTACGTTCCTACCCTCACCATGGTAACCAGGATCTACGTTCCTACCCTCACCATGGTAACCAGGATCTACGTTCCTATCCTCACCATGGTAACCAGGATCTACGTTCCTACCCTCACCATGGTAACCAGGATCTACGTTCCTATCCTCACCATGGTAACCAGGATCTACGTTCCTACCCTCACCATGGTAACCAGGATCTACGTTCCTACCCTCACCATGGTAACCAGGATCTACGTTCCTACCCTCACCGTGGTAACCAGGATCTACGTTCCTACCCTCACCATGGTAACCAGAATCTACGTTCCTATCCTCACCATGGTAACCAGCATCTACGTTCCTACCCTCACCATGGTAACCAGGATCTATGTTCCTACCCTTACCATGGTAACCAGAATCTACGTTCCTACCCTCACCATGGTAACCAGGATCTATGTTCCTACCCTTACCATGGTAACCAGAATCTACGTTCCTATCCTCACCATGGTAACCAGGATCTATGTTCCTACCCTTACCATGGTAACCAGAATCTACGTTCCTATCCTCACCATGGTAACCAGGATCTACGTTCCTACCCTCACCGTGGTAACCAGGATCTACGTTCCTATCCTCACCGTGGTAACCAGGATCTACGTTCCTACCCTCACCATGGTAACCAGGATCTACGTTCCTACCCTCACCATGGTAACCAGGATCTACGTTCCTACCCTCACCATGATAACCAGGATCTACGTTCCTACCCTCACCATGGTAACCAGGATCTACGTTCCTACCCTCACCATGGTAACCAGGATCTACGTTCCTACCCTCACCATGGTAACCAGCATCTACGTTCCTACCCTCACCATGGTAACCAGGATCTATGTTCCTACCCTCACCATGGTAACCAGCATCTACGTTCCTACCCTCACCATGGTAACCAGGATCTATGTTCCTACCCTCACCATGGTAACCAGCATCTACGTTCCTACCCTCACCATGGTAACCAGGATCTATGTTCCTACCCTCACCATGGTAACCAGGATCTACGTTCCTACCCTCACCATGGTAACCAGGATCTATGTTCCTACCCTCACCATGGTAACCAGCATCTACATTCCTACCCTCACCATGGTAACCAGGATCTATGTTCCTACCCTCACTATGGTAACCAGGATCTACGTTCCTATCCTCACCATGGTAACCAGGATCTACGTTCCTACCCTCACCGTGGTAACCAGGATCTACGTTCCTATCCTCACCATGGTAACCAGGATCTATGTTCCTACCCTCACCATGGTAACCAGGATCTACGTTCCTATCCTCACCATGGTAACCAGCATCTACGTTCCTACCCTCACCGTGGTAACCAGAATCTACGTTCCTATCCTCACCATGGTAACCAGCATCTACGTTCCTACCCTCACCGTGGTAACCAGGATCTACGTTCCTACCCTCACCATGGTAACCAGGATCTACGTTCCTACCCTCACCATGGTAACCAGCATCTACGTTCCTACCCTCACAATGGTAACCAGGATCTACGTTCCTATCCTCACCATGGTAACCAGCATCTACGTTCCTACCCTCACCATGGTAACCAGGATCTACGTTCCTACCCTCACCATGGTAACCAGCATCTACGTTCCTACCCTCACCATGGTAACCAGGATCTACGTTCCTATCCTCACCATGGTAACCAGCATCTACGTTCCTACCCTCACCATGGTAACCAGGATCTACGTTCCTACCCTCACCGTGGTAACCAGGATCTACGTTCCTATCCTCACCATGGTAACCAGGATCTACGTTCCTACCCTCACCATGGTAACCAGGATCTACGTTCCTACCCTCACCATGGTAACCAGGATCTACGTTCCTACCCTCACCATGGTAACCAGGATCTATGTTCCTATCCTCACCATGGTAACCAGGATCTATGTTCCTATCCTCACCATGGTAACCAGGATCTATGTTCCTATCCTCACCATGGTAACCAGGATCTACGTTCCTACCCTCACCGTGGTAACCAGGATCTACGTTCCTACCCTCACCGTGGTAACCAGGATCTACGTTCCTACCCTCACCATGGTAACCAGGATCTACGTTCCTATCCTCACCATGGTAACCAGGATCTACGTTCCTACCCTCACCATGGTAACCAGGATCTACGTTCCTATCCTCACCATGGTAACCAGGATCTACGTTCCTACCCTCACCATGGTAACCAGGATCTACGTTCCTACCCTCACCATGGTAACCAGGATCTACGTTCCTACCCTCACCATGGTAACCAGGATCTACGTTCCTACCCTCACCGTGGTAACCAGGATCTACGTTCCTACCCTCACCGTGGTAACCAGGATCTACGTTCCAACCCTCACCATGGTAACCAGGATCTACGTTCCAACCCTCACCATGGTAACCAGGATCTACGTTCCTACCCTCACCATGGTAACCAGGATCTACGTTCCTACCCTCACCGTGGTAACCAGGATCTACGTTCCTACCCTCACCGTGGTAACCAGGATCTACGTTCCTATCCTCACCGTGGTAACCAGCATCTACGTTCCTATCCTCACCGTGGTAACCAGGATCTACGTTCCTACCCTCACCATGGTAACCAGGATCTACGTTCCTACCCTCACCATGGTAACCAGGATCTACGTTCCTACCCTCACCATGGTAACCAGGATCTACGTTCCTACCCTCACCATGGTAACCAGGATCTACGTTCCTACCCTCACCGTGGTAACCAGGATCTACGTTCCTACCCTCACCACGGTAACCAGGATCTACGTTCCTACCCTCACCGTGGTAACCAGGATCTACATTCCTACCCTCACCATGGTAACCAGGATCTACGTTCCTACCCTCACCATGGTAACCAGGATCTACGTTCCTACCCTCACCTTGGTAACCAGGATCTACGTTCCTACCCTCACCGTGGTAACCAGGATCTACGTTCCTACCCTCACCGTGGTAACCAGGATCTACATTCCTACCCTCACTATGGTAATCAGGATCCTGATTACCCTCTCTTTGGGACCAGCTCAGTTTCAGGAGTTTTATAATGTGTATAATTGGTTTGTCCAGTTTGGTTTAAAACAATAGAAGCACTAATAGGACCCACTCTACCCATGTTACCAGGTTACAGAACCATAGGTTTGTTGGTGTTAGCTCCTCCTCCTTAGGGACGGGGCTAACTTAGGTTCGTTTATCTAGAACCAGTTCTCAGGTTCCTTCAATCAGATGGAAGCCCAAACGTCTCGATCCTCAAACACACCGTCCTGAGGACACTGAAGCCCTGGATCCCTTCTGAACCAGTGAGGGATTACATGGACGTATCACATAAGGTCAGCATTTACTGCAGTCAGCGTACGGCCTCCTCCCCCCACCAGTATTTACTGCATCCTGCAGTATGCCCCCCCCGCCACACCCCTCAGTATTTACTGCAGTTTGAGTACGGCGCCCCCACCAGACTTTATCTGCTTGCAGCGATGCCCTCGCGCCGCAGCAAGGTCCTTGATGTTATCAAAGCAATTTGGCTGCGCTTTAATCATTGGAAAAGTTGAACGTCCCTCCCCTCGCAGGCAGACAGAATCCAATCAGTCATAAGAGAGGTTATTGATTGATGTAATCTTATTGGAGGTGACATGACAGATTGCTTTTGTCTGCTACATGTGTTGCTTTCACTAGCGATTCATGTCCTCTTTCATCTGCTGTGCCGTTTATACCCCAGTGGAGGGGGTCCTTGGGATCCCTTTGATCTGAACAGCCGTGAGGTAGGGACCTCCCCCGGGCATGCTGCTGATGTCCCATCACTCTGTAGGACTAAGAAGGATCTGATCGTCAGACTAACGATTTATTTATCTGAATGACTGAGGAACACGTCAGTGTTTATACAATCAATCAATTAAAGAGAAGAGCAATTAGAACTTTCATTTCATTTCAAAGAAGGTGGGAGATTTTAAGTATCTAGGATCAACAGTCCAGAGCAATGGAAAGTGTGAAAAAGAGGTGAAGAAGCGTGTTCAGGCAGGCTGAAACGGGTGGAGAAAAGTATCAGGTGTGATGTGTGACAGAAGAGTTTCAGATAAAATGAAAGGGAAAGTGTACAAAACCGTGGTGAGAGCAGCCATGCTGATTGGTCTAGAGACAGTGTGGTGAGAGCGGCCATGCTGATTGGTCTAGAGATAGTGTGGTGAGAGCGGCCATGCTGATTGGTCTCGAGACAGCATGGGGAGAGCGGCCATGCTGATTGGTCTAGAGACAGCATGGTGAGAGCGGCCATGCTGATTGGTCTAGAGACAGTGTGGTGAGAGCGGCCATGTTGATTGGTCTAGAGACAGTGTGGTGAGAGCAGCCATACTGATTGGTCTAGAGACAGTGTGGTGAGAGCGGCCATGCTGATTGGTCTAGAGACAGTGTGGTGAGAGCGGCCATGCTGATTGGTCTAGAGACAGTGTGGTGAGAGCGGCCATGCTGATTGGTCTAGAGATAGTGTGGTGAGAGCGGCCATGCTGATTGGTCTAGAGACAGTGTCACTGAGGAAAAGACAGGAAACAGAGATGTTTGTAGCAGAGATGAAGATGCTGAGGATCTCTCTGGGAGTGACCAGGATGGACAGGATCAGAGGAACAGCACATGTTAGAGGTTTTAAAGTCAGAGAGGTCAGACTGAGATGGTTTGGACATGTACAGAGGAGAGAGAGAGAGTACATCAGAAGAAGGATGCTTGGTTTGGAACCACCAGGAAAGAGGACTAGAGGAAGACCAAAGAGGAGGTTCATGGATACAGTGAAGGAAGACATGAAGATAGTTGGTGTGACTGAAGAGGATGCAGCAGATAGGGTTAGATGGAAGAAACTGACTTGCTGTGGCGCCCCGTGAAGGGAAATGCCGAAAGAAGAAGAACTTTCATTTCATCTTCAGACCCGTTTATCTGTTAATGGAGTGCCGGGGCCAGAGCCTATCCCGGCTGAGGGGCAGGATACACTCCAAACAGGTCACCAGTCTGTGGCAGGACCACAAACACACACACAACCATCCACACACACTCATAGGGGTAATTTCCTAGCAGCCAATCAACCTAACATGTATGTTTTTGGAGGAAACCAGAGAAAACCCACACATACACGAGGAGAACATGCAAACCACACACAGAATGGGCGTGTTTCAGGCATTGTCCCTACTCCTGTACTTGAACCCTGACCTTCTTGCTGTGAGGCCACTATGCAGCCGCCAAATGTTAACTTCAGGAATTAAATTTCCTGCTAAACATCAAGCGGTTCTTCTTTAACACTCCGTACAGGTGGACGTCACGCTGGTGGAAGGAAGGTTACGTGGCACGTCTGCTACTTAGCCCGGGGGTCCTGGCATCGGGGATGGCCATGCCTCTTGGTGCCAGTGTCCTGTCAAGATCTGTTACTGGTTGCTTCTACGCTTGCCCATGTCATAAGCCCTGTCGGACGTAGCCTCTGTTTAGGACGGGGTTAGAGGTAGTGGTTAGGGTTTAGGATGGGGTTAGAGCTAGTGGTTAGGGTTTAGGATGGGGTTAGAGGTAGTGGTTAGGGTTTAGGATGGGGTTAGAGGTAGTGGTTAGGGTTTAGGATGGGGTTAGAGGTAGTGGTTAGGGTTTAGGATGGGGTTAGAGGTAGTGGTTAGGGTTTAGGATGGGGTTAGAGGTAGTGGTTAGGGTTTAGGATGGAGGTTAGAGGTAGTGGTTAGGGTTTAGGATGGGGTTAGAGGTAGTGGTTAGGGTTTAGGATGGGGTTAGAGGTAGTGGTTAGGGTTTAGGATGGGGTTAGAGGTAGTGGTTAGGGTTTAGGATGGGGTTAGAGGTAGTGGTTAGGGTTTAGGATGGGGTTAGTGGTAGTGGTTAGGGTTTAGGATGGGGTTAGTGGTAGTGGTTAGGGTGTAGGATGGGGTTAGAGGTAGTGGTTAGGGTTTAGGATGGGGTTAGTGGTAGTGGTTAGGGTGTAGGATGGGGTTAGAGGTAGTGGTTAGGGTGTAGGATGGGGTTAGAGGTAGTGGTTAGGGTGTAGGATGGGGTTAGAGGTAGTGGTTAGGGTGTAGGATGGGGTTAGAGGTAGTGGTTAGGGTTTAGGATGGGGTTAGAGGTAGTGGTTAGGGTTTAGGACGGGGTTAGAGGTAGTGGTTAGGGTTTAGGATGGGGTTAGAGGTAGTGGTTAGGGTTTAGGATGGGGTTAGAGGTAGTGGTTAGGGTGTAGGATGGGGTTAGAGGTAGTGGTTAGGGTTTAGGATGGGGTTAGAGGTAGTGGTTAGGGTGTAGGATGGGGTTAGAGGTAGTGGTTAGGGTTTAGGATGGGGTTAGAGGTAGTGGTTAGGGTTTAGGATGGGGTTAGAGGTAGTGGTTAGGGTTTAGGATGGGGTTAGAGGTAGTGGTTAGGGTTTAGGATGGGGTTAGAGGTAGTGGTTAGGGTTTAGGATGGGGTTAGAGGTAGTGGTTAGGGTTTAGGATGGGGTTAGAGGTAGTGGTTAGGGTTTAGGATGGGGTTAGAGGTAGTGGTTAGGGTTTAGGATGGGGTTAGAGCTAGTGGTTAGGGTGTAGGATGGGGTTAGAGCTAGTGGTTAGGGTTTAGGATGGGGTTAGAGGTAGTGGTTAGGGTGTAGGATGGGGTTAGAGGTAGTGGTTAGGGTGTAGGATGGGGTTAGAGGTAGTGGTTAGGGTTTAGGATGGGGTTAGAGGTAGTGGTTAGGGTTTAGGATGGGGTTAGAGGTAGTGGTTAGGGTTTAGGATGGGGTTAGAGGTAGTGGTTAGGGTTTAGGATGGGGTTAGAGGTAGTGGTTAGGGTTTAGGATGGGGTTAGAGGTAGTGGTTAGGGTTTAGGATGGGGTTAGAGGTAGTGGTTAGGGTGTAGGATGGGGTTAGAGGTAGTGGTTAGGGTTTAGGATGGGGTTAGAGGTAGTGGTTAGGGTTTAGGATGGGGTTAGAGGTAGTGGTTAGGGTTTAGGATGGGGTTAGAGGTAGTGGTTAGGGTTTAGGATGGGGTTAGAGGTAGTGGTTAGGGTTTAGGATGGGGTTAGAGGTAGTGGTTAGGGTGTAGGATGGGGTTAGAGGTAGTGGTTAGGGTTTAGGATGGGGTTAGAGGTAGTGGTTAGGGTTTAGGATGGAGGTTAGAGGTAGTGGTTAGGGTGTAGGATGGGGTTAGAGGTAGTGGTTAGGGTTTAGGATGGGGTTAGAGGTAGTGGTTAGGGTTTAGGATGGGGTTAGAGGTAGTGGTTAGGGTTTAGGATGGGGTTAGAGGTAGTGGTTAGGGTTTAGGATGGGGTTAGAGGTAGTCGTTAGGGTTTAGGATGGGGTTAGAGGTAGTGGTTAGGGTTTAGGATGGGGTTAGAGGTAGTGGTTAGGGTGTAGGATGGGGTTAGAGGTAGTGGTTAGGGTTTAGGATGGGGTTAGAGGTAGTGGTTAGGGTTTAGGATGGGGTTAGAGGTAGTGGTTAGGGTGTAGGATGGGGTTAGAGGTAGTGGTTAGGGTTTAGGATGGGGTTAGAGGTAGTGGTTAGGGTTTAGGATGGGGTTAGAGGTAGTGGTTAGGGTTTAGGATGGGGTTAGAGGTAGTGGTTAGGGTTTAGGATGGGGTTAGAGGTAGTGGTTAGGGTTTAGGATGGGGTTAGAGGTAGTGGTTAGGGTTTAGGATGGGGTTAGAGGTAGTGGTTAGGGTGTAGGATGGGGTTAGAGGTAGTGGTTAGGGTTAGGGTTTAGGATGGGGTTAGAGGTAGTGGTTAGGGTTTAGGATGGGGTTAGAGGTAGTGGTTAGGGTGTAGGATGGGGTTAGAGGTAGTGGTTAGGGTGTAGGATGGGGTTAGAGGTAGTGGTTAGGGTTTAGGATGGGGTTAGAGGTAGTGGTTAGGGTGTAGGATGGGGTTAGAGGTAGTGGTTAGGGTTTAGTATGGGGTTAGAGGTAGTGGTTAGGGTTTAGGATGGGGTTAGAGGTAGTGGTTAGGGTTTAGGATGGGGTTAGAGGTAGTGGTTAGGGTTTAGGATGGGGTTAGAGGTAGTGGTTAGGGTGTAGGATGGGGTTAGAGGTAGTGGTTAGGGTTTAGTATGGGGTTAGAGGTAGTGGTTAGGGTGTAGGATGGGGTTAGAGGTAGTGGTTAGGGTTTAGGATGGGGTTAGAGGTAGTGGTTAGGGTGTAGGATGGGGTTAGAGGTAGTGGTTAGGGTGTAGGATGGGGTTAGAGGTAGTGGTTAGGGTTTAGGATGGGGTTAGAGGTAGTGGTTAGGGTTTAGGATGGGGTTAGAGGTAGTGGTTAGGGTTTAGGATGGGGTTAGAGGTAGTGGTTAGGGTTTAGGATGGGGTTAGAGGTAGTGGTTAGGGTGTAGGATGGGGTTAGAGGTAGTGGTTAGGGTTTAGGATGGGGTTAGAGGTAGTGGTTAGGGTTTAGGATGGGGTTAGAGGTAGTGGTTAGGGTGTAGGATGGGGTTAGAGGTAGTGGTTAGGGTGTAGGATGGGGTTAGAGGTAGTGGTTAGGGTGTAGGATGGGGTTAGAGGTAGTGGTTAGGGTGTAGGATGGGGTTAGAGGTAGTGGTTAGGGTGTAGGATGGGGTTAGAGGTAGTGGTTAGGGTGTAGGATGGGGTTAGAGGTAGTGGTTAGGGTGTAGGATGGGGTTAGAGGTAGTGGTTAGGGTGTAGGATGGGGTTAGAGGTAGTGGTTATCTGGTTTATCTGTAGATAAAAACTGTGTGTCAGTGAAAAGGAGAAGATAACATACATCAGGGTGTACTACAGAGAGGGGCGGAGTTTCATTCCATTATAGAAGTGTGGTCGTGTCATGGGCATGTGCAAAGCGACCGGTCACAAACATGTACGGAACACGGCATGGGGGTGAGTGTGTGCCCGGGTCCACTGTTCTGGCATTTAATAATAATACCGTAATTTCACGTCTATAAGGCACATATGAAAGTCTTAGATTTTCTTCAAAATGAGCGGTGCGTCTTTTCATGCGGTGTGCCTTGTGTGTGAGAAAAGGCGGACCTAAAAGAAAATGCGGTGCCCGCGAGGCGGACCTGAAAGAAAAGGCATGAGAACGTTAAAGAGTGAATTGTGAGCGGCGTGGGAGCGATGGATGACCGAAGGGTGGAAGGCAGCGCCGGGCGAGTTACGCTACAGTTTGCCAATGGATTGTAGATGCTTGGACTAACGTGTCTGCTGGTACTGTTATCCGAGCTTTCTCAAAAGCTGGTATCCTTTCTGAGGAGCCGCACAGTACAGACAGTGACTTTGACAGCGAGGAGTGAAGTGGACCTGCTCTGAAACAGAGGATGAGGACTTTGATGGATTTGAATAAAGACTATTACCGGTAATGTGTTTGTTTAGTATCGTTACTACTTAAATAAAACACAACCAAACTCAGTTTTGCTCCCGATCTATTTTTTAATACACACATTTGCATGCTTGCGTGTGTGTTGTTGTAAGGCGGTGTGTGACTGAGACTGTGCCTTTTCGTACGGTGCGCCTAATGGTCGTGAAATTACGATACTTTATTAATCCCTCGTTGGGGAATTCATGTGCTGTATTGCATCACAGCAGGCAGCCATGGTGGGAGTAACTGGGGGATGGGCGTCTTCTCCACGGACCCTTAGGCATAAACTCATCAAGAATCAAACCTGCAACTCTTCGTCTCCCCCTCCCCCCACACACACACTACGGTTCTATGCACCTTGTGATGCAGTGTGAGAATGTTTTAGAGGAGGGTTGAGAGGCAATCGGGTCATCTAAACGAGCTCTGCACCTTGTATCGACACGAGGAAAACTTCTTTTCTCTTGAAAAGTCTTGTTGTGGAGCCCGAGTGGCTGAAACAAGGCGGTGAATTTATCACAAGTGTGCAGTCCAATTACCCCGGGAGGACCACGTGAGCCGGATCGATACGACACAAAGCACCGAGCCATTGACTCCCGTCCGTGACAAAGTGCCGTGTGGAGAGGAGGAGTGGATTATTGGGCTCTCTGAGCCTCCTTCTTTTTGATCTACTGACGGGTCACCGCAGCGTTATAAAAGAGCCATTGTTTTACAAGATGGCCGAATAATGAATGGAGCTCTCTTTTGAGAGAGCGAGTCGCAGCAGCCGCTTTTATTAGCTTACTTTATGGAATAAACTCAAGAGAAACAGACAGAGTTTATACATTTAAAACATTCCTGTTTGAACAAGATTATCACCGATAGATGGAAACAGAGACATTTAGCTGCTGCTAGAAGCTGGTGAAGATGTGGTACAATGTTTCATTAGCTTCTGTTTATCCAGGGCAGGGTCATGGGGTCGACAGCCTCAGACGGAAAACCAGGCATCTCTCACCCCGGCTGCATCCTCTATCTCACCCAGGAGGATCCTGAGGTGTTCCCTGTCCAGCTGTGAGACAGTCTCTCCAACAGGTCCTGGTTTTGCCTCTAGGTCTCCTCCCAGTGGGACAGAACACCTTACCAGTGAGGAAGGCATCCTAACCAGATGCCCAAACCACCCAGTCTTGCTTATCTCGACCCAGAGGATAAACGGCTCTGCTCGGAGCTCCTCTTGGATGGCAGAGCTCCTCCTCTCTATCTCTGAGAGCCCAGACACCCTGCAGAGGAAGATCATTTCAGTAGCTTGTATCCGTGATCTAGTTCTATCGGTCACCACCCACAGCTGGATGCCATGGTGAGGGTAGGAACGTAGATCCTGGTTACCATGGTGAGGGTAGGAATGTAGATCCTGGTTACCATGGTGAGGGTAGGAACATGGATCCTGGTTACCATGGTGAGGGTAGGAACGTAGACCCCAGTTACCATGGTGAGGGTAGGAATGTAGATCCTGGTTACCATGGTGAGGGTAGGAACATAGATCCTGGTTACCATGGTGAGGGTAGGAACGTAGACCCCGGTTACCATGGTGAGGGTAGGAATGTAGATCCTGGTTACCATGGTGAGGGTAGGAACGTAGATCCTGGTTACCACGGTGAGGGTAGGAACGTAGATCCTGGTTACCATGGTGAGGGTAGGAACATAGATCCTGGTTACCATGGTGAGGATAGGAACGTAGATCCTGGTTACCATGATGAGGGTAGGAATGTAGATCCTGGTTACCATGGTGAGGGTAGGAACGTAGATCCTGATTACCATGATGAGGGTAGGGAAGGAAGATCCTGGTTACCGTGGTGAGGGTAGGAAGGTAGATCCTGGTTACCATGGTGAGGGTAGGAACGTAGACCCCGGTTACCATGGTGAGGGTAGGAATGTAGATCCTGGTTACCATGGTGAGGGTAGGAACATAGATCCTGGTTACCACGGTAGGAACGTAGATCCTGGTTACCATGATGAGGGTAGGAATGTAGATCCTGGTTACCATGATGAGGGTAGGAACGTAGATCCTGGTTACCATGATGAGGGTAGGGAAGGAAGATCCTGGTTACCATGGTGAGGGTAGGAACGTAGATCCTGGTTACCATGGTGAGGGTAGGAAGGTAGATCCTGGTTACCATGGTGAGGGTAGGAATGTAGATCCTGGTTACCATGGTGAGGGTAGGAATGTAGATCCTGGTTACCATGGTGAGGGTAGGAACGTGTTCCTGTTCTGGGTGTGGTCACCCAGGACCTCTGTGTTTTTTCTACCATCCTGTTTCCATCATGATGAAGAACATCTACTGATTTTTCAGATTTAAAGCTGTAGAGTAGAATAAAGGGAGGGATCTCTCCTTCACGTGGATTCCCATCAGGTTTCTTATTTTTTTTTCACCACTGCTGGGGTTTTCAGGAGTTCTTCCGCACCGTGAAGGAGGGTCTAAGGACAGGAATGTGCTGAAATGGTTTTGCCAGCTTTTTCTTTCTGTTTTTAGTTCTTTGTTTATATATTTTTTTCTCTTTTTTTCTACAAAGTAAATAAAATTGAGATGATTGTTTTAATAAATTTGTCTGTAAAAATAAAACTGAATTTGGATACGACTCATTGCGAGCAGCGGAGCGGTCGTCATCCAGCAGGGGCCCTCAGTAAGCAGAGGCCCTGAGAGGAGCCAGACCTGGGGGAGCATTCAGGCGGAGGGAGGGCTAATAGATTTTAGCTGCTTGGTCGGTCTTCCCACACAGCCTCGGTCCCAGCTCGGGACTTTTCTGTTTTAATAGCGGGGGGGCGGTGGGGGGAGACGCATAGAGTCAGCAAAAACAAAATGCCGCCATTAAATCATGTGGCTGGATGTGGTGTCAGAGCTGTAATGAGAAATGCACTCATCATCGGAAAGGTTACAGCTTCCCTGCTCGCTCGTCTCATCCTCCGAAACACATCGCCAACAGAAAAAAAAAAACATACCGGGAAGCTTCCAGTTTTAAACCATCGGAAACACGACCAGCAAATAAAGACCGTAAATTAGGTGGAAACCAGTGACGTGCGGTGAGGTTCATGTCTGGTGAGGCACTGAATCCTCAAGAGCCGGATTTATGAGTCTAAGAAGTGAAAAATGAGATTAGAAGAGCTCATCTGATCATCGTTACCATGAAATACCAAAATACCAGCTCCTGTTTACCAGGAAACAGGTTGTATTTATCTTTTAAAATTTCTCAGTTTGGATGCCAACGTGTCGTTGACGTTCGTTCAACGTCAAATCGATCCTGGAATTTCCAAGTCTTTGAACAACCAGTTATTCCAATACCAGTTATAGATGAACTGTGGCTGTGGTTAAGTGGACATAAGGGCGGGGAGAACCAGGTACAGTGTGTGTGTGGGTTGAATGTGAGTGATTTTTAATCTATGATTGATTTTAATTTGTTATTGTTTAATGATCAGAATTTTAATTCTTGTTTTTATTTGTTGTGCTTCATAAATAAAGTTTGATTTTATTTTCTAATAAACGATCCGTCCTGTGAGTGAAACGAGGAGGTGATGATGTCACTTAGATTTAGATTTTTCTGCTGATTCTAAAGAAAACAGACCGATTGTTGAGATGTTTTTTTGGACTTTTATCCGTTTTTTTCTGAATCTTTTCCACATTGAATTTTTTGATTTTCTTTCTTTGACGGAGTTTCAGTTAGAAATGTTTTGTTTTAGAACCAGGACTTCTTTCGATCCTTTATTTACTGACTCTATCCGGCCTGGAAGTCCACGTGAATCCCGTTTGGACCCCGAGTTCTTTCTGGATCAGATCAAAGTAAACACGAAGATCCGTCAGACGGAACGTGTTCAGCACCGCGGCGCGGGGAGAAGGCCACGTCCCCGGGAGATAAATCACCGCTGACAGAGGGCATTACACGCACAAACGGCCCACCGCCGTCGACCCCCCCTTCACAACAATTAATTAGCCGCCTGACACTCATTTATCGCCGTGGCAACAAGAGTTTATTAAAGGCTGAAAACACATCAACACAAACACAGAACGAAGCCAAAGAAAGTTTGGTCCAATAAATACTGTGCACATCACATTTCAGACACACGGCCATGCACAGAGGGGAGTGACAGCGAGGTGATTCCAAGTCCACGCCCGTAGAGGATCCCCGGGCTGGGATGGACAGCTAGGGGCAGCGTGGGGCACACCACGAGGGGTAGAAGCTTCTGTGTGACTCCCCTCTGAAGACAGAGCTGGGTAGTAAAACCCAGTCAGACGCAGGCAGAGAAAAACTAACATCTAAAAACTACATCCTGAGCTTCACTACGAGGCTGATAAACAAATCTAAAAACTGGAGTCTCATTAACTCTCCTACAAACGCTTTTTACTGAGCCGCTCCTCGTCTTCTTCAGTTTTCCTGGAGGTGATCCGGTTGGATGTGAGGAAGTCGTACCGCGCCGCGCCTCTCGCGCTCTCTCTCTCCTCAGAGCTACGGGTGAGGGGGTGAGGAGGGGCTGCCCGGCTCTCACAACCTGTGCAATGCAAAGATAGAAAGAGTCAGGGCAGCACAGCTCACACACACCCCGCCACCCCTTTATCTCTGCAGGGCGTGGCCGTTACTAAAACACTCCAATCTAATCAGTTAGTCACAGAATCTACAGACGTTTAAACACAGAAGAGTTTAACAGGCTTCAGATTAAAAACCAGCGGAGGTTCAGTGACGATGCAAGGATTAAAAAAAAAATACTGAATCATGTTTCAAATCAGAAAAAAAAACCTAAACATTACCTTGTTGTTTCACTGACAGAAAAATAGTTCATGACAAAATACAGGAAAAGAAATATTTGACGCATTGTTGATGCAATATTTGAAGTATTTTCACCAGTAGGGGATTTGATTTCTAAGTGGTTTTTTGTTCTAAAATTTACACCAAATATAGTCATCAAGTCAAATATTGAATTCATACAAAAGAAATTAGAACATTTAAATTTACAGATTGAGTTATATTGAATAAAGTGTAGAAGCGTGTGCAGGCAGGAGGAAAGTATCAGGTGTGATGTGTGATAGAAGAGTTTCAGATAAAATGAAAGAGAAAGTGTACAAAACCGTGGTGAGAGCAGCCATGCTGATTGGTCTAGAGACAGTGTGGTGAGAGCGGCCATGCTGATTGGTCTAGAGACAGTGTGGTGAGAGCGGCCATGCTGATTGGTCTAGAAACAGTGTGGTGAGAGCGGCCATGCTGATTGGTCTAGAGACAGTGTGGTGAGAGCGGCCATGCTGATTGGTCTAGAAACAGTGTGGTGAGAGCGGCCATGCTGATTGGTCTAGAGACAGTGTGGTGAGAGCGGCCATGCTGATTGGTCTACAGACAGTGTGGTGAGAGCGGCCATGCTGATTGGTCTAGAGACAGTGTGGTGAGAGCGGCCATGCTGATTGGTCTAGAGACAGTGTGGTGAGAGCGTTGGATGGAAGAAACTGACTTGATGTGGTGCCCCCTGAAAGGAAATGCCAAAAAAAGAAGAAGAATAAATAAAATGAAATGACAGAGAGGATAAGTAATGAAGACATGAAGAACAGGGTGCTAGATGGCATGGGGGGCCATGAGATCACCTGACATGAACCGGTATTGAGAGAAAAACCTGCTCTGTATCAGATCTAAATGATTAACTGCTTTAGTTTTAATTGATGGTCTTTAAAGGCTTCTCATTACCCAGAATGCACCCAGGAAAGACGCATTGATGGGTCAGAGCAAAGAACCCTTTCAGGATCTTCATAATCTTACTGTTGAAAAGTATTTTGATGGGAATAGTTTTAGGCTCATTTCTAGAATGCTGAATGTTCTTGGGAGCTCGGTGGGGGCCATCATACAGAAATGGAAAAAGCTCAGTTCACCAGAAACCTTTTATGATCAGGTACTCCATGTAAGATCCCTGTCCGTGGAATCCAAAGAATAATCAGGAGAGTTTTCCAAGAATCTCTCTGGCAGAACTTCAGGAAGATCTGGGTTCAACATCTACTGATGTTTCAAAGAAAACCAGAAGCAATGCACTGAACCATCATGGCATCCATGCACGCTCACCACATAAGACTTCACTGCTGAACAAAAGTCATGTTGAAGCCCAGTTAAAGTTTGGAGAAGCCTGTGGATCACTGAAAGACTTTATTATGAACAGATGAAATAAAAAATGAAACTTTTGGCGATCATTCTCCTCATCGTGTTTGGAGAAGAAATGACACTGCTCAGCATCCTAAGAACACCATAGTAACAGTTAAGTTTGGTGGTGGAAGCATTATGGTCTGGGGCTGCTTTTCATATAGACTTCATATTATTTATTGAAGGCAGGATGAATGTAGAAATGAACCGAGACATTCTGGATAAAAACCTGCTGCCATCGATTCAGAAAGATTTCAGCAAGAAAACGATCCCAAACATACGGCCAAGAAAACAAGGAAGTGGTTCAAAGAATGAAAATAAAGTTTCTTGAGTGGCCCAGTCAATCACCTGACCTTGATCCCATTGGATATGAATGGAGAGAACTGGAGCTGAAAGAGGTCCAAGGAACCTTCGAGGCTTAACACCCGCCCACCGAGTGTTTTTAAAATGTCTGCACTCATAACGACACTTATTCTTTGTTCAACTCCACTAAGTTATACCTCATTTTAAAGCTTAGACTTTAAGAAAACGATCATAACATCTATTCATATGTTTTCATTAGTTTCAAGAAGAAATAACTAATTATCATCAAACATAATCTAACTGCGTAGAGAATATTTCTTACCTGTGATCCAGTTCTAATGGGCTCAGACGGGTTTAATCCATGAGTAACTGGACTCGTTTTGTACGTAATAATCCACAGAATAATTATGTAAAATTTTATTTTCTTAAAGTAATCCATTTTGGAGAAAAACTCCAGAAAAAAGTATTTTTTTCTGTGAGAAATCCAATGGTAAAACGTAGTAGTCGCGTTTCTATCTCCATAGTAACCACCACGCTGTGTTTATGACTTCTTATTTGGTGTGTTTCATTTCCTCACTAAGTTAGCAACAAAATGAGATCAATCGCAAGATTTTTCGTTCACAGGTTTGTTTGGCGAGTCCCTTTAAATCAGTGCTTCACAAATAGTGGGGCCCCCGCAATTGCCGGGGGGCGCGTCCCCACTATTTGGGGACATCCACTACAGTAGAGGTCCCCAACCTGTCCTACACTACGCACCGATTTAAAAGTGGAGCAGAAAAAACAAAATAAGACCAGACTGAAAATTTTTTTTTTTTTTTTAAATAAATAATAAACTTAAATCCACTTTGTTTTCACGAGAAAATTTATTAGCTGCGTCTTTATAACGCGGAAACATTCTCTCTGCTCGAACGTAATCTGGTTGCCATGGTAACGGTAAATATACCTTCAAAATAAAGGACATCACAAAAGTAAAGTGAATAAATATACCAGTTAGTCTCCTCACAGTAAGACTAGATCAATCAGAGTTCTGAATTTGTTTTGCTGGAACCAGACAGTGTGTGTGTATATGTGTGTGTGTGTCAGTCCCATTTTGACCTGAAACCTTAAGAGTGTTTCTAAAGTTCAGTCTGCTTCGTAACTCTGTATCCGGTCATTTTTTAAATTAAAACATCCTCATCAAGAATCAAGAAAACCTTCATAATAAAAGCTGAAATAATAAACCAAATGGAAATAATAGAAATGATTTCTTCATTCTATGCGGCCCGGTACCACATGACCCACGTCCCAGTACCGGTCCACGGCCCGGTAGTTGGGGACCACTGCACTACAATAGTTGGTGCTTTTTTAATTTCAAGTTAATTGATGCACTTTAAATATTTTCTGTTACAGACTGAAAAACAATGTTGTACGTAGTTGAACGCTTTGTTGTACGTTACTTTTTCTTTCTTTCATTTTTTATGTTTTCTTTAATGTTAACGAGGACACAATGTCATGCAGGGGTGTACTTAGGACAATTTCATAGACAAATGATACTAATTATAGTCACAGCGGAAAGTGGGGGGGCCCAACAGAAAATAATTGAGAAGCACTGCTTTAAATGAAACAAGCCCCTGCTCGTGAAAAGCTTACAACCGCCCTACTGAAGTTTGAGCAATGTTTAGTTACCGCTGGTGAATCAGCGTTGGCCTAACGTTGACCTAACGGAGTGTCTTTTAACCTTTTTCATGTGAAGGTACATTTTTCCACCGAAAAAAACTTCAAGGCACCACCAATCACAAAAAAGAAAAAAAAAAAAAAAAAAAACTATGACCAAAGTTCCGTTCCGTCATCTTCCGCTTGTTCCGGGGTCGGGTCGCGGGGGTAACAGCCTCAAGCGGGCAGCCCAGGCCTCTCTCACCCCGGCTGCATCCTCCAGCTCACCTGGAAGGATCCCAAGTCGTTCCCCGGCCAGCTGTGAGACATAGTCTCTCCAGCAGGTCCGGGGTCTGCCCCTTGGTTTCCTCCCGGTAGGACGTGCCCGAAACACGCCGCCTGCGAGGCGCTCGGGGGGCATCCTGACCAGATGTCCAAACCACCCCATCTGGCAAGACAAAGCGTGGCTCAAAAAAAACCCTATGAAGAAATCAAACATGGCCAAGTTGCTCTTGCCCAGACACGGGTCACCGGGGCCCCCCCTTGGAGCTAGACCCGAGGGTGGGGCACACGTGCGAGCGCCTGGTGGCCGGGTTTTTACCCATGGGGCCCGGCCAGGCTCAGCCCGAACAGGGGACATGGGCCGCCCTTCCAGCGGACTCACCACCTGCAGGAGGGGCCATAGGGGTCGGGTGAAGGAGGAGATAGGTGGCAGCCAACGGCGGGGGAAAAAAAACATTTTTTGATGTTTTTTGATGAAAACATGAAAAAACATCAAAAAGCTTCTCAAAGTGGGAGCGAACCTTGAACCACTGACTCTTCTGTGTGGTGTGTGCATGTTCTTCCCGTGTTCGTGTGTGTTTTCTCCGGTTTCCTCCAAAAACATAAATGATTGGCTGATTGGCAAATTGTCTCTTAAAATGAGTGTGTGTGAATGGTTGTATGTGTTTGTGGCCGTGCAGCAGATTGGTGGCCTGTTTGGGGTGTACCCTGCCTCTCTCCTGAACTCAGCCAGGATGACTCCGGCGCCCTCTGCGACCCCATTAAGGAGAAACGGTTTAAAAGACGAAATAAAATGAAAAATTAAATGGCAGCAAATTATAGAAAAAAAAAGCAATAAAAATATGTTTTATTTCAATTTATCAAAAGTAAACAATAAACAGCGACCGCGGCGTGACCGAGACGTAACGCTGTGGAAAACAGAATTCATTTGTGCTGCTTTTATCCCACCTTTAATCAGCCGAGCAGGTCGATACGGAGACCTTAATGAAGACTGAATTTTAATCATGGAGAGTAAGACCTCGCTCGCTCGCACGCACACACACACACACACACACACACACACACACACACACACACACACACACACACACACACACACTCTCTCTCTCTCCTCTGGCAGACTGGAGTACCTGACGAGGTTGTCGTTCTCTCCTGGTTCTTTGCACGTCGAACACTCGCTCCTCGTGTCGTCCATTTTGGGTTTCTTCTGCATCGCGGCCTGACGTTGTCTCCGTTCCCGCGGCAACGGTTCCTGTGGAAACACAGCCGATTAGGATCGAGGTTGAGCACCACAGCCCGGTCCATCAGGTCTAAAGAAGATTCAGAACAAACCTCAGGTTTCTCATCCTGGTCGTCGAGCAGCAGGACCCTCTTCCTCCTCTGGCCTCTGGTTCTCTGAACAGAAACAGTTTATTTTAGGGGTCTCCCACCTTTTAACCCCAAGATCTACTTTTTAAGAATCAAACCTCCTGAAATCCACACACACACACACACACACACACACACACGCGCACACACACACACGCGCACACACACACACACTTTCAAGACTGTTTGAAACCATTTCTGGTGACCAACTCTCTTCTCATCAAGAGAATACAGACTGTTTAAAGCAGAAGGTTGTTATTTAGAAGAATCTACGATATGAGATATTTTTTCAATTGTTTCAGTCTTATTTGTTAAAATATGTTTTAATTCATAGTTTTTATGCCTTTAGTGTGAATCTAAGATTTTTATTGTCATGAAAATAAAGGAAACTCTTTGAATGAGAAGGTGGGTCCAAACTCTTCCTCTGTAATGTATGGGTTTTTTTTGGCTGGTGTCTCATGATCCAAAAACCACAGTAAACATTTCTAGAAAATAATGAGAACAATTTATTGGCCTGAAAATGAAGGCTTTTACAGAAATGACACTTTAATTAATGTGAAAACAGAAACGATCAGATGGATTTTTATTATTCGATAACGATATCAAACCCTTTTGGAAGCGTCTCGTCTCTGAGTTGGAGAAGTCGACACGTTGCCGGAGCAAAGCGTGGAAAGTTTAAAGGGGAGTAAAATCACAACATATTTAAACAGATTGTGAAAACATCTCCATCTGTCTTCGTGGCGGCCGTGCCAGATGGAGCCGCTAAGTTTTAAGAGCCGCGGAGAGAAAAGCCAACTTGGCTCCGTCGCAGCTCCTCGGCAGCAACGAGGCCAAATAAATAAAAACAGAAAAGAGGTCGGCGATGGAAGGGAGCCCATCTCAGCCTCCGCTCAGGTGAGGAAATTAAAACCGCGGGCGCTTTTATGTCCCACAGAAAATCAATCTTTTAATTAAGTACATCAGTGCATCTTTAACGAGCATGAATCATTTCACAGAGGATTAGAGCCGTTAGCGGAGCGTGGGAAGAGCTGCTAACTACACATATTAACTTAACATCATTCTCACTTGATTAATTGCACGTGTTGGTACGGAGCGCACCGCAGGGAGCTAGCACCGAGCTAGCGTTCACCGCCACACGGACCCTTGACATTTCTTAGAGTTAAAATGGAAGGTTCGTTAAACTCAGAGTAGCTCAGATAAAATCTAAACAACCTTCAGGATCCGTTTCAGTCTAGTGTTTAGCTGACCAACGTCTTTCTTCTGAGTTTCTAGAAGCTTCCTGAGTTTATATAAGAAGGTTTATGAGTCCGTCTGACGGTTTCTACAAGTTTCTTCAACATTTGTACCAACGTCTGGAAGGTTCTTGAGTCTAAGTGCACATTTCTGCAGCCTGATCCATCAGAGCGTTTCTTTGTTTCCATGGAAACAGTCTGACCTCGCAGCAATAGGGCAGCCTTAAATTCTCAATCTGGGGAATCGTTACCAACATGGACCGTATAGCATGGTGGATCTACAGAACTACAAACATGGAGGACGGACCGTGTAGCATGGTGGATCTACAGAACTACAAACATGGAGGACGGACCGTACAGCATGGTGGATCTACAGAACTACAAACATGGAGGACGGACCGTACAGCATGGTGGATCTATAGAACTACAAACATGGAGGACGGACCATGTAGCATGGTGGATCTACAGAACTACAAACATGGAGGACGGACCGTACAGCATGGTGGATCTACAGAACTACAAACATGGAGGACGGACCGTGTAGCATGGTGGATCTACAGAACTACAAACATGGAGGACGGACCGTACAGCATGGTGGATCTATAGAACTACAAACATTGGAGGACAGACCGTACAGCATGGTGGATCTATAGAACTACAAACATGGAGGACGGACCGTACAGCATGGTGGATCTATAGAACTACAAACATGGCAGATGCTTATCTTCATGTCACGCTGTCTGTCATCTCTGTTCTCTGATTGGGTAGGGAGTTTTCCTTGACCTAGTTGTTGGAGTCAAATTAAACTGAGGAGAAGCACTGGGTGATGCCTTACCAGGCCACACACCTCTATCCACCGGGTAGATCTGGAACGCTCCTGAGCTCTGTGTGTGTGTGTGAGAGTGTTTTATGAAGCTTTATGAATAAAATCTGATTCGCTCTCGTTGGTCAAACATGTGGAAGAAAACGAACCTTGCTGATGGATAATAAACTCAGTGAAAACTCCTGATTCAGCTTTACATGGATGGTAATGACACACACACACACAGACACACGCACGCACACACACACACACTGGCAGCAGTGGTGTGTGTACAGGCCACACGCTGGTGGAGACTACAAACCATTAAAACCATCCCATTCATCAGCGATTACTGGCCTGTTTAAGACCAGAGGTGAGCGTGTGTGTGTATGTGTGTGTGTCTACCCGCCCGCCACACACACACACACACACACACACACACACTCCCACACACACAGAGCCAGGCTGAGAGGCTGATTAACAGTGAAACATCTTCAGAAAAGATGGGAAAATTTCTAAAAATACAAACCTAGCAGGTGATTGGCTGCTTGAAAAATGAGTCGAGCAGAAGAAATAAACGAAGATTCCAAAATAATCTTCATTAAACAAAAGAATGATTAAAGTGTTTAGAAAATAATTGTTTTTGACTAATTTATCTTTAAACTTAATTAAAGTAGCAGCAGTACCCGAACAGGTGCAGGAGCCAGGTGTGTAAATATGAAAGATAAAAGCCATGATCACACACCGTGCTTCTCACGTGCTGCTTCTTTGGCTCTGGAGACATCTCCTGCGGGATGAATTTGATCGGCCCTTTGATTTGTCTCCTCGATCTTTTGGTGCCATCGGGTAGCGTCTCCATAGCGATGTCGGCCTCATCGCTGCTGGCCTGGTCGCACTCTGAGCACTGCCTGAGAAGAACGAGGAGGGGCGTGTTTTTCACATCATAATCACTTCATTACGTTAAAAAAAAAAAACAACAGAAACACAGCTTTGTTTTTTACTGGAAATAAAATCAAATCGAGTGATGTGTGAAAGTGGCAGAGTGGGTGCACTGCTGTGGAACTTTCTTCCATCTAACCCTATTTCCTGCATCCTCTTCGGTCACACCAACTATCTTCATGTCTTCCTTCGATGTATCCATGAACCTCCTCTTTGGTCTTCCTCTAGTCCTCTTTCCTGGTGGTTCCAAATCCAGCATCCTTCTTCTGATGTACTCGCTCTCACCACACTGTCTCTAGACCAATCAGCATGGCCGCTCTCACCACACTGTCTCTAGACCAATCAGCATGGCCGCTCTCACCACACTGTCTCTAGACCAATCAGCATGGCCGCTCTCACCACGCTGTCTCCAGACCAATCAGCATGGCTGCTCTCACCACACTGTCTCTAGACCAATCAGCATGGCCGCTCTCACCACGCTGTCTCTAGACCAATCAGCATGGCCGCTCTCACCACACTGTCTCTAGACCAATCAGCATGGCCGCTCTCACCACACTGTCTCTAGACCAATCAGCATGGCCGCTCTCACCACACTGTCTCTAGACCAATCAGCATGGCCGCTCTCACCACACTGTCTCTAGACCAATCAGCATGGCCGCTCTCACCACGGTTTTGTACACTTTCTCTTTCATTTTAGCTGAAACTCTTCTATCACACATCACACCTGATACTTTCCTCCATCCGTTCTATCCTACTTGAACACGCTTCTTCACCTCTTTTCCACACTCTCCATGGCTCTGGACTGTTGATCCTAGATACTTAAAATCTTCCACCTTCTTTATCTCTTCTCCCTGTAACCTCACTTTTCCATTTGGATCCCTCTCATTCACACACATGTACTCTGTTTTACTCTGACTAATCTTCAAACCTCCACCTCTCCAGCTTTTCCTCCTCCTCTTTACTCCTCTCACTACAGATCACAATGTCATCTGCAAACAACATTGTCCATGGGGATTCCTGTCTGACCTCGTCTGTCAGACTGTCCATCACAATAGCACTAGAGCAGACCCCCACACTGAACTCCTCTGTCTCACCTACAGCACACCTCACCACTGTCTTACAGCCCTCATACATGTCCTGCACCGCTCTGACATACTTCTCTGTCACACCAGACTTCCTCATACAATACCATAGTTCTTCTCTAGGTACCCTGTCATACGCTTTCTCTAGATCTATGAAGACACAGTGCAGCTCCCTCTGGCCTTCTCTGTACTTCTCTATCAGCATCCTCAAGGCAAATACTGCATCTGTAGTGCTCTTTTTAGGCATAAAAGCATACTGCTGCTCACAAATTCTTACTTCAGACCTTAGCCTAGCAGAAACAACTTGTTTTTTGTAGTGTTATTGGAGATTTTTGTAGTCTGTGACGTGAAATCACGTTGTTAAGCTTGTTCTCAATGAGCAGTGCCTCTCTTCTTGACAGTAAGAGCAACTGGAAGGGAGGGGGGAGTGTATTACGAGTTCTGGGCATGTGGAGAGGCACTAAGCCTCACATCTTGACAGGACATCGGCTCACTGTTCTGTCAGTGAAATAAAACAAATGGTTTGACTTTATAGTAACGACAAAATAAACTGGTCGAGTTAGTTACTGGAGCCGTCAAAATCCAGTTTGTAAACAGGTTTGTCCGGGTTGCCTCCTCTTTATGGGGTTGGATCAACTCAGGTTAGTTTATCTAGAACCAGTTCTCAGGTTCCTTTTATCGGATTGAAAATGATTTCTGGATGGAAGTCGAAACATCTCAATCATCAAACACATGGTTCAGAAACACACTGAAGACTTTTTGATCTATGAATGTAATATTTCTACATACGTGTTTTGAATGTGTTACTGTGTTTCTATTTTCTGGCTAACAGGTCCAGGATGTCTACCTACCAGTAGCTGTTCTTGGTTTTCTTGGGCATGCGTGTGAGTGGTGGTTCCAGGCAGCCCAGGTGGTAGTACAGCTTACAGGTGTCACAGAGAACCAGCAGGTGCTGGTCCTGGTTCTTCTTACAAATCCCACAGCTGCTGACACAAAGAATTACAGATTTGCAACAAAAAAAACGTACAAAAAACTTTTTGCATCCTTTTAGGACAGTTTCTAAACAGACATAATTGGGTGTACTGGAACTCATACTGAACTGTTTTGGTATAAGACTGCGTGTGAATGACCACAACCTGTAACACTAACACTGCATGTACGCAGCTCACACGTAAACACAATGTCGTTTTTTTCTGGTTAAGTGTTTGCAGCTCACATAGAGCATAAATGTGACGTCATAAACCAATCACAGAAGAGTTTCCTCACTCCATCCCAAACTAGCTGTGTGGTTACCACTAGCAACCAACCAGAGCCTGATTGTAAAACCATTGACAAGTTTCACTTTTCTAGACTACAGTTAACTGACAAACTCTTAACATGTTACGGTGATATAACCAGCTATGGTCTCAGTTCGTTACGTTACTATACCGTAGACTTATTCAGACGCTCTGTCTCTAGTTTATTTTAAATCGTCTTTAAAAATGACACGTCTGTTTTTGGAGTTGGATTTTATCGAATACAATTTCACAAAAACCGTGACTTGTGCTCATATACGTTTTCACAAACTTTTATCCATCATGGTCAATCATGACCATCCTCTCTACCCACTCCTGGACGAACAACGGAGCTCCTTCTCCAAGAGGCTCAGACAGCTCCGCTCGAGAACATCTCGTTACCGGAGGTCTTTCTTTCTGTACGTGATCGGGCTCTACAACGACTCACTTAGCAGATAGGAAGTTGTTGCTGTGACACACAAATTTACCATGTGTGGGATCATTAAAGTAGATTCCGATTCTCCTTCTTTAATATAATTTTTTGGGTGGTGCGACTTGTAATCCAAAATATATGGTAACTGGTTTTGCATTTTGTTCTGAAAATGAACTGAACCGTGATTCCTGTGTACCGTTACACCCCTCCAACTGAAAAATCATCATCAAACACACACACGTGGATTTAGGTGGGTGTGTTTTAGTAACATAGATACTTCAGCAGCCACTTCACCAGCTTTTTTACAAGCTTTAAGAAATAAACGCATTGCCTTTTGTTTTGTCTTCTGAACCGTTTATCCCTCATGACTGAGTGGGGTTTGCTGGAGTCTATCCCAGCTGATTTCAGACAAGAGGCAGGATACACCCCAAACAGGTCCCACACACACAGACAACCATCCACACACACACACACACACTCACTCCTAGGGGCATTTTTATCGCAGCCAATCAACCTGACATGTATGTTTTGTTGTCTAATAACAATAAAAATAAATGTATCCAATTGGACGTAAGTAAAGGTAAAATAAACAGTTTGCAGGCGTATTTCTTAGTGATCCAGTACCTGTAGAGGATGGCCGGCAGGCTGGAGGATTTCCCATGAGTCTCTCCCTCCTTCTTATTGGGCTTTCTCTCCTTTGGAGCTTTTAAAACCGCTGGAGTGTTTAATTTCTGCAAGACAAAGAAACCACCACAGGAAGTTAGCGCTTTACTTCCTGTGTAAGGACCTGTGCGGCTCCCAGCGCCGCCATAAAGGTTAATTAGAAATTTATCTGTAAGGGACGGTGCAGCCCACCTCCACCCGAGGGACGCTCTAATCAGAGCACGCTCAGGGACTTCCTGCAGGGACACCTGATAGACGAGAAGACCACCAGACCTGCACAGGAGGCTATCTCTGTCTGAACCAGAGCCTGCCGGTGTTCTGTGGAGCCGAGCCTTCCGTATCAACACCTACCTTAACAAAAAGTGTACCCGTTCACCCAACGAGGTGAAATAACTACATTAGATCAGAGAGGGTAGAGGATACTTTATTGATCCTCACTCATTCTGACCAAAACAAAGCGGTGGAACCATAACACCATCAGTAAAATCATTTATCAATAAAAGGTTTTAATGTAATAAAATGTTAGATAAGATCCTCATGTGTCTGCAAAGTCTAGTGTGTTTATGTTTACAGTTGATCAAGTTAGAAAGCCAGGAGCAGAGGAGGGGTGTGAAGTATTTATTTACATTTAAAGAAAGCAGCACAAAACAAGGCCTTTCAGCACTAAAGTAACAAGATCACATAAATATGAAAAATTAAAACCAACGTGACGTTAGAATTATTACATAAAATACAAACATCTTTTTTTTTAACATACCGTAATTTCACAGCCATTAGGCGCACCGTACGAAAAGGTGCAGTCTCAGTCACACACCGCCTTACAACAACACACACGCAAGCATGCAAATGTGTGTATTAAAAAATAGTCCAGTGCTTCTCAAATAGTGGGGCGCGTGTGATCCTGTGGAACACGTACTAGAATAAAGTGTAATCGTACATCCACTACAGTAGTTGTAGTTTATAGTTTAAATAAGAATTATTTTTATTAAAATTCAAGGTAATTGATGCACTTTAAATATTTTCTGTTACACACTAAAAAACAATAAAGCTGTTCTTTTTTTTTCTTTAATGTTAATGAGGATACAATGTTATGTAGAAGTGTACTTAGAACCAGGGGTCCCCAACCTTTTCTGCGCCACGGACCGGTCTACAGGTGATAAAACCAGCCTGAAAAACTGGCTTTTTTAATCAATAATAATACATTTAAATCCACGTTGTCTTCACGAGAAAATTTATTAGCAGCGTCTTTATAACGTGGAAAAATTCTCTCTGCTCAAACGCACTCTGGTTGCCATGGTAACGGTAAACATACCTTCTAAATAAAAGCCATCACAGAAACAAAGTGAATAAAAATACTAGTTAGACACTTCACTCTTTAACGCTCTCATGCCTTTTCTTTCAGGTCCGCCTCGCGGGCACCGCTTTTTCTTTTAGGTCTGCTTTTTCTCACACACAAGGCGCACCGCACGAAAGGGCGCACCGCTCATTTTGAAGAAAATTTTAGACTTTTAGGTGCGCCTTATGGCCGTGAAATTACGGTACTTTATTAATCCCTGACTGCATTACACCGCAGCAGGCTGCCACCTACGACGGCCCCAATGGTGGGAGAAACGGGGGTTAGATGTCTTCTTCAAGGACCCTAGACGTGAACTCAGTGGGATGCGAACCCGCAAACTTCCGGTTAAGTTCCAGTCCGCGGGCGAACTTCGGGTTAACTTCCGGTTCGAGGGCGAACGCTTTAACCACTGAGCCATCCCCCCCCCCCCCCGTTAGAAAACATAATATTTCTTCTTTAAACCAAAATAGAAATTCAAACCCAACAGGAATGTGTTAGAACATAAAGTCTCAAATGGGGGATGCCCAACCAGTCGATCGCGGTCTACTGGTAGCCCACAGGCTGATTCCAAGTCGACCGTCAGGTGTGCAGAAAAAAAATATGAAATGAAGTCAGTAATGTCAACTCAGTGACTTATACTGTGTATCTAGTGAATATTCAGACCCTTCAGAGTCACAAAATTTGCAACTTTTTTGTTCTTAAACAAGAGTCAATCTGGCGGCTGAGAGTACTGGTATCAATAAGATGGTATCGATAACCATCATTATTCATCCCCGTTTAACAAACGCTGGCTCCCGTTAAAACAACGCTGCATACACTCGACCACCGGTGATGTTTCTCAAAATGTCAAAACTTCTCAATCGTCAAACACACCGTCCAGAAGACACTTTGAATAAGAATAAGTCCATGTTTAACATGTTAAAAATTCATAATATTTTATCTTTAAATGTTGTTAAAAAGCAAATGTGCAGAAACATGAAACTCAACATCTCCGTCACAGAGTGAGGCAGAGAAACAGTTCTGTTTAGGAGACATGTTTAGATGTTTACATATAGCTGTGGACACTGACACACACCAGAGGACTCGTTCCAGTAGCACCAGTTTACTCCCAGAAGGGGGTTAACTTTCCCAGTCTGCCTGATAGATGATTACCCGTCCCACAGCTGGAAGCTCTACCTAATGAGCCCGAACCGACCGCGTCATTTCTCCAGAATGGATTCAGAACGCAGGCGGAACGTGGAACAAAGAGAGAGGACCAGAGACGGTCCTGGTCTGACGGAGACGGTCCTGGTCTGACGGAGACGGTCCTGGTCTGACGGAGATGGTCCTGGTCTGACGGAGACGGTCCTGGTCTGACGGAGACGGTCCTGGTCTGACGGAGACGGTCCTGGTCTGACGGAGACGGTCCTGGTCTGACGGAGACGGTCCTGGTCTGACGGAGATGGTCCTGGTCTGACGGAGACGGTCCTGGTCTGATGGAGATGGTCCTGGTCTGACGGAGACGGTCCTGGTCTGACGGAGACGGTCCTGGTCTGACGGAGACGGTCCTGGTCTGACGGAGATGGTCCTGGTCTGACGGAGACGGTCCTGGTCTGATGGAGATGGTCCTGGTCTGACAGAGACGGTCCTGGTCTGATGGAGACGGTCCTGGTCTGACAGAGACGGTCCTGGTCTGACGGAGACGGTCCTGGTCTGACGGAGACGGTCCTGGTCTGACGGAGACGGTCCTGGTCTGACGGAGACGGTCCTGGTCTGACGGAGACGGTCCTGGTCTGACGGAGACGGTCCTGGTCTGACGGAGACGGTCCTGGTCTGACAGAGATGGTCCTGGTCTGATGGAGACGGTCCTGGTCTGACGGAGACGGTCCTGGTCTGACGGAGACGGTCCTGGTCTGACGGAGACGGTCCTGGTCTGACGGAGACGGTCCTGGTCTGACGGAGACGGTCCTGGTCTGACGGAGACGGTCCTGGTCTGATGGAGATGGTCCTGGTCTGACGGAGACGGTCCTGGTCTGATGGAGATGATCCTGGTCTGACGGAGACGGTCCTGGTCTGATGGAGATGATCCTGGTCTGACGGAGACGGTCCTGGTCTGACGGAGACGGTCCTGGTCTGACGGAGACGGTCCTGGTCTGACGGAGATGGTCCTGGTCTGACAGAGACGGTCCTGGTCTGACAGAGATGGTCCTGGTCTGACGGAGATGGTCCTGGTCTGACGGAGACGGTCCTGGTCTGACGGAGATGGTTCTGGTCTGACGGAGACGGTTCTGGTCTGATGGAGATGGTTCTGGTCTGACGGAGACGGTCCTGGTCTGACGGAGATGGTCCTGCTTTAACTTAGACCAATCCATTGACTTTTTCTTTGTCTCCATGGAAACAGTCTGACCTCACAACACTTTTTTTATTTAATCATTTGTTCCTTTCTGGCGTCTACGCTGCTTCTCTGTTAAAAACGGACACAAAACGTTCTTTTTAATTCTAACATGCTTGTTTTAGAGGGATATTTGACCCTTTTCTCTTTCCGTAGATGTTTTATGTTATTACACAATGCTCTTAAAAAAACATTTTTAAAGATACGGAAGCTTCCGTATCTTTTTGTAAAATTGGTGAACTTTTAAATATTTAATAAGACCAACTTTACAAGGAAAATTAAACTGCGCATTTTTTTTATTCGTTCTCGCTGGACCGATTTGCTGCTGAGTGCCAAGTTACCAGGATGAGAATCAGTGTCTCCAAATCAGAGACCCTGCACCTCGCCCGGAAAAGGTTGGAGTATTCCGTGCAGGTCAGAGACAGGGTGTTACCCCATGTGAAGGAGTTCGGATCTTGTTCACAGTGGGGGTAGGATGGAGCGGGAGATCAACCGACGGATCGGTGCGGCGTCAGCAATAACCAAGACGCTGCATCGATTTGCTGTGTCAAAGAAAGAGCTGAGCCGAAAACCAAAGCTCTGGATTTATCACTCGATATACGTTCCTACCATCACCATGGTAACCAGGATCTACGTTCCTACCCTCACCATGGTAACCAGGATCTACGTTCCTACCCTCACCATGGTAACCAGGATCTACGTTCCTACCCTCACCATGGTAACCAGGATCTACGTTTCTACCCTCACCATGGTAACCAGGATCTACGTTCCTACCCTCACCATGGTAACCAGGATCTACGTTCCTACCCTCACCATGGTAACCAGGATCTACGTTCCTACCCTCACCATGGTAACCAGGATCTACGTTTCTACCCTCACCATGGTAACCAGGATCTACGTTCCTACCCTCACCATGGTAACCAGGATCTACGTTCCTACCCTCACCATGGTAACCAGGATCTACGTTCCTACCCTCACCATGGTAACCAGGATCTACGTTTCTACCCTCACCATGGTAACCAGGATCTACGTTCCTACCCTCACCATGGTAACCAGGATCTACGTTCCTACCCTCACCATGGTAACCAGGATCTACGTTCCTACCCTCATTATGGTAACCAGTGTGGGTTGGGACAAAAAAAAAAAAAAACAAGATAAAAAACGGCTGAAATCTTTTTCTGCAGGGTTTGAGAATCCAACCGGATTCTCTCTCAGTGATAGAGGGAGGAGAGACTATGTCTCACAGCTGGACAGGGAACACGTCAGGATCCTTCTGGGTGAGCTGGAGGATGCAGCCGGGGTGAGAGAAGCCTGGGTTTTTGTCTGAGGCTGTTGTCTTCGTGACCCTGCTCCGGATAAGCAGAAGACATTGAAACATAACTTTTTTTATTGAAGTGCTTTTTTTAAAATCCTGGACAAAAAAACACTTTTCTATCCAGGCTGCACGGTGGCCTCACAGCTCGAGTCTCGGCCTTTCTGTGTGTAGTTTGCATGTTCTCCTCTTGTATGTGTGGGTTTTCTCTGGTTTCCTCCAAAAACATACATGTTAGGTTTATTGGTTGCTATGAAATAACCCCTACAAATGAGTGTGTGTGTGGCCCCACAACAGACTGGCGACCTGTTTGGGGTGTATCCTGCCTCTCGCCTGAACCCAGCCGGGATAGGCTCCGGCACTCCCGGCGATCCTATTAGGGATAAGCAGTTAAAAAAAAAACCATGTCCCTCGGTGGATCCCGGCTCTTTAAGAGGTGTTTTCTAATGTCTTCGTGTTAAGTTTGTAAAAGTTTGGGGAATAAAAGCAGCGGCTGACTGATGAGCGTCCCGGTCGGGGACATCAATTATTTCTGCAAATGCACCGTCGGCGTGACAACCAAGAGATAAAACTGTGGCAGATAGATGACGGAGAAGCCAGCGCAGCTTTGACTGATGTCGCTACTTAGACTGAGCGTGCTCATAATTAGATGATTTATGCCACCCTTTTTTCCCTGCGCCCCTCCTTTAGTCCATCCTGCAGCACATCACCTGACCATCCATCTGATACCAGACAGGAGGGGAACAGGTTTAATGAAACTCATGTCATCGTGTGGCCGTCTCAGACGGTGTGACCAGGTGATGCCGGACATTTATAAACGTGTTTAAGCAGAGCAAGTGTTTCAGCTCAGCAAAAAAACTTTGTTTTTACCACAAAAATTTTGGAATTTAAAAAATTTGTAACTCTAAAAGCCTGCTCACGTTAAAGGAGATGCATCAGCGAGGAAGGAAAATGGAGGGAATTTTTCTGTGTGTGTAAATCGGTGTGAATAGGTGTTGCTCACATTATCGCGACTCGTTGGCGCCATGTCTGCATTTGAATCGGGAGATGAAGTGATCTAGATCGACCGCATGTCAGGAGAACATCAAGCGATGCCGTCTCATCTGTATGGCGACAATTGACCGTAAAGCGCTCGATGAAAGGCGTTCACAGACTGTTAGATAATCCAATGCAAGCTTAATGTTCACAGCACGGCAGATCTATACGCAGAAGAATGTGAATTTTTATGCCTGCAGCGACTTTTTAAAGGCACTTGAAATTAAGTCGATTATTAAAAAACAATTGTGCGACCATCAAACTCATCTGAAATTTATTACCAGGTGATGAAAGACACGTCACCGACTAGACGACATGTCTCTGATCATTCAAAATCAGTCAATTAAAGGCACATTTTCTACCGAACATCTACAGATTATTGCACGACGTTCCTCTGATAAACGTCACCACTTACCTGTTATTAAATCAAACGATGGTCGATCGTTTGTCTAGATTTCAGAAAGTCCTAGTGACCAAATTTTAAGTCAGAGCGATAATGATACAAAAGGCCAAAAATTAAGGCGAACAGCGCTTGATGTGTGGGATGCACGCCCAAGCTACCCCATCACTTTTTAAGTGAGCAGCCAACTTGATTTCCATCCTGTTCCACCTACGCCTCAATGAAATCAAATATAAATCTAGCAGATGATGTGAGAGGCGGTCTCTAACGCTAGTCTGTGATTCGCGCACACTGATCCATCAGTAAAATAAAACAGAAAAATTGTCAATAGTTACAAACAGAGAATTAACTGCACACCGTTAATTCATGTCTCACAGTGTGTGTGGATGGTGGTTCTGAAATGGCACGCTGTGTGCCCAGTTAAAGAAAACTCAGCCCTCTGACTGGAGTGAAAGAGTTTGAACTGAACCAGGAGGAGTGTCTGTTACCTGACCCAAGATCCCTCCCAGTAGAGTCCACATGGCCTGGCCTTCACCGCGCAGATCCCCATTCACATTCAGAAGCTCCTCCAGGAACTCACACAGCTGAGAAGGAAAAAAGAGGTTGTTAACTGTAACCATGGAAACAAAACCATTAGTCTGGTTCTGTTAGAATTTAAAATTATTGCTACGTTTCCCGGTATTTAAACATATTTAAACATTCCAGATTGAAATAATCTACAATAACTTCTGATTTCAGATGTTTCAAACCTTACAGTGAGCACTTCAGACTGTGTGAAACTGTGTGAAATGTGTTTCAGAAGAACATTGATATGATGATGATGTATGTTAATAAACGTTAAGCCAATTACATATATAGTGTATTTGTGTGTTTATAACACAAACAGGAACATCTACGCAGATAAAAAGATACTACTTCTTCGTAGGCTTTTAATGGCGGCTGCATTACTGCCCCCCCACCACATTAGACGGCCGAAATCTGGGAAAGCAACCGTGTTTTCACAAAAGATTGTGTATGAGCAGTCTGGATAATAATCCAGAGTGATGTAAGGGGAGGTGACCAGTCTATTGCTGACTGCTCAGCCCCTTTAACAATGGCCGCCTAGAATGGACCATAATCGTCTTAAAAGCGACTTATATTGTAGATGTTTTAATGTATGACGTGGATTTTTTTATTTGGCCGTACACAAATGACAAAACGCCCGTATTTGCAAAAATCCCATTTTTTTGTGTTAAAATTTGGTGAAAGTGTATAAATGAACAGGTATGTTCATTTAAAAACTGTTCCGTAGCCCATTAAAACCACAGGATCAGCTGCTCCGCTTGGTGAGGAGGTTCTTCTGCTCGGGCTCACCTTGTTGTACTCCACATGGAGCTTCTCCTGCTCACTTTCCAGCTTGTCCTTCAGGTTCTTCTGCTCTGAGATGTTGTCCTGAATCTGGATCATGCGCATGTTTCGCTCTGTGTAAGAAAAGAACAACATGTAAAGCTGCGTATGGGGGCTTCCCCCTGCTAACACACACACATTACACCTGCTGAGACAAAGCAGACGCTCCGCACGGACCAGATGGCTATCGCTAAATGAGAAACATGGCGGAGAAAAGGTGTTGGTGGCAAACAGGCAGATAAGCATCACATTTTCAGCTCAAGCAGCTCTGAAGAAGAGCAGATAAAGAAGCAAAACTACACCACTGTTTGTCTACACATGGCCGCTGCCATGGCAACCACAGCAAACTGATCCAGACAGAGAAATGCATGGCGGGCAGGTAGAAAAACATCTGCTTCCACTCGGTTTGCACGTTCATACAGAGTAGCGCTGCAGCTGTGTGACCGAATTAACATCACTGTATTTTAGAATTATTATAACAGTTTCACTGGATGGAAGAAACAGACTTGTGGTGACTCCTCCCAGTGGGACCAAACATCTCACCAGTAAGGCGCTCGGGAGGCATCCTAACCAGATGCCAAAACTATCTCGACACGAGGGAGCAACAGCTCTACTCCAAGCTCCTCCTGGATGGCAGAGCTCCCTCTATCTCTAAGTGAGAGCCCAGCCACCCTGCAGAGGAAGATCATTTCAGCTGCTTGTATCCGCGATCTTGTTTTTTCGGTCACCGCTGACACTGGTGACAGTAGAAATGTAGATCCTGGTTACCATGGTGAGGGTAGGAACGTAGATCCTGGTTACCATGGTGAGGGTAGGAATGTAGATCCTGGTTACCATGGTGAGGGTAGGAACATAGATCCTGGTTACTATGGTGAGGGTAGGAATGTAGATCCTGGTTACCATGGTGAGGGTAGGAACCAAGATCCTGGTTACCATGGTGAGGGTAGGAACATAGATCCTGGTTACCATGGTGAGGGTAGGAATGTAGATCCTGGTTACCATGGTGAGGGTAGGAACCAAGATCCTGGTTACCATGGTGAGGGTAGGAACATAGATTGACTGGTAAATCCAGATCTTTGCTTTACGTCTCAGCTCTTTTTTTCACCTCTATGCAGTGTCCGAATTTTTTAGACGCTTCACTGAATCGTCTGTTGATCTCCCGCTCCATTCTTCCCCCAATGAGAACAAGACTCTGAGATACTGAAACTCCTCCACTTGAGGCAGGACCCTGGCCCTGACCTGCAGGTGGCACTCAAATAAACTTAGAAAATAATATTAAAAAAAAAAAAACCGTTCTGCCTCCCTGAATGCCCCTCATGCCTGCTTACCCAGGTAGTAGTTGACAAAGTCGGCAGTAAGAGCGGGCTGCTTGTGTTTCCTTCGCCCGTCTAAGCTGGCGTTGGTGTCCGACGTGTCCACCGGAAAGATGTCCGTGCTGATGCCCATAAGCTCCGCCTTCCTCATCAGCTTCCTGATAGCTGAGGCGCTAGAGGTCAGAGGTCTTGGCAGCTTCTCGCGGGGCACCCAGGCCTGTGGGCGGGTGTTCCTGGACAGCTCCGCCTTGGCTCGGTACTGCTGCAGGCGCGTCGTAATGCGAGCCTGCGAGGCGTGGGAGGACAGGACAAAATGTCATCAAGGAAAAGCTGCAGTGAAGGGAAGACGGGTTACCTGAGCTTCTGGGGTGAGCTGCTTCTCTCTCTCCTGCAGGGAAACCTTACAGTACGACTGCAGCGCCAGGTAGTTCTTCCTCTTCCACTTCCTGTCGAAGCGGTCCGCATGCTGCTTGCAGTAAGCGAAAAACGGATCGGCGATGTCCTGCAGACACACAATGAAGACTTACAGAAACTGGACAAAACCAGTGTCCCACTGTGTGCCAAATAGGAAGGATCTGCTGGTTCCCACCACCCTAAAACTTCTATTAAACCACCGGCAGCCATTACTGAGTCAGTGTGATTGGATTGGTTAATACAGTACGTAGTAATGAGTGACATCACACTCCCTTGCTCCGCCCTCTCTACGTCACTGGTCTCACATCCAGCTGTTCTGATAGCATCTGCTGCGTCTCACCTCTTCTGCTGCTGCTTCAGACAGAAGCCCCTCCCTCTGGGCGCAGGTGACGTGGAAGTAGGAGCGGCACATTCCTGCGTCGCAGCTGATGCAGACCCCGGTCCGGGCGAAACGGGCGTCTTCACAGAAACTGCATTCCTACAGGAACCAGTGTCTGTTAGCGTGTTAATGGTTATACAGGTGAGGTTTTCTCTCACCTGTATAACCAGGTGAGAGAAACCAGGTGGACATTGGTGGTAAACGGATTTGACTTCTATAAAACTTTACAATTTACTTCCTATTCTCACACATTAGCCTTTATTTGTCTAATTTACACACAAAATTATGTACATTTCAGGCGTAGACGGGCGTGTGTTTTATGAAGAGGGGTACCTGTGTCTTTAAGGTGAACGCAAGGTGTGAACTTTGTAAAGATGGCGTCTGAAAACAAGCGTGATTTAAATAACCATCTACACTGAGTTCCAAAATGATTGTTTTGTCTTCTGAAACACTGATTCCCTGACAGGTTCACGGGGGGTGCAGGAGTCTATACACACCAAACAGGTTACCAGTCTCTTCCCTGGCTACACACACACGTAGACAACCATCCCCACACACTCATTCCAAGGGGCAAATTCATAGCAGATAATCAACCTCACATGCTTGTTTTTGGAGGAAACCAGAGAAAACCGACACATGCACAGGGAGAACATGTAAACTACAAGCCTCACCAACACTCTGGGACTCAAGCCCTGACCTTCTTGCTGTGACACCACTCTGTTAACCACTGTCTAACGAACAGTTCCTCTTTTTAAATTATAAAAAATGAAATGTTTTCATCCACTTATTTGCTGTTTTCCAGCAGCAGAGATTGTTTTTCTTTCCAAGACTGATGAAAATATTAATCTGTTTAATCAGAAACAGTTTTCAGGATGTTTTACTTTAATTGGTCTTAAAACTGATTCTCACAAAAGTCGAACCCAGAGAACCATCCAGGTGTTTTATTGGTACAGAAAACATTTGAGCCTAAAAGATAGACTTAAAAATTTGGAACGCAGTGTAAAAACCAACAAATTCTATAAAATGTAAATTAGACAAGAAGTCAAAGTTAAATAAACCCTGAAACCGTGTGTAGAAGATGTAAGGAGCGTCCTGATTGGACGATGACGATCTACCTTTGCTCCGTATTTAGAATAATTCATCTCAGTGAGCGTCACCGGCCGCAGTTTGTCGATGTCCCCGAACGCCACGCCGGGCACGTACAGTGCACACACCACGTGAACCCACCTGAAACACAAACATCTTGGTTTCTATGGAAACAGAGTCGGTCTAAACCAGCCGTGGGACATTTTTATAATTTAATTTTAACTGGGGAGTGACACTTTTCAGTTAACCTCAACAAGGTGCAATACTTGCACCTGGTTATTATTTTATCTTACCAGTGGCATCATATTTGGCACTAGATTGACCCACCCAGTGGAAGGGAGGATGGAGTAGTGCTCTAACGTAAACATGCAGTGAACTAATAGCATCTGTATTTGAAACATTTGTCATGTGTTGTGAAAATCAATCATCTTAAACCTTTTTAAGAATGATCTCATCTCGTCTAAACCCACTTTCTGCCAGGGCATCATCAGGGGCTCCTTTTCACTACCCCTGCCTCCCCATAGTGCCCTCACTGGCTTAAATAAAGAGTTTTATTCTGGAGCTTCAGAGGCAGCTGCAGTTTCTAACGGAGGCTTTGGGGAGAAGAGTCCAATATGAAGATATCCATCTGCAGCAGCTTCACACTTTAATTTGCTCTGTTTTTCATGCTCTACTGAAGGAGGAAATTCAGCCGCAGCCTGGCTGAGGAGCGCTATCAGCGATAAGGTGGCTCAAGTCTCCATGCTTCACCAAACACACTCCACTCCCCGCCTCCTCGCCTTAATCCACCTTCCTGTGAATATACGGCGCTTCTAATTCGGTCAACGCACCGGCCGGCGTCCGTCTCCTTGAAGATGCCGTCCTGGTTGGGGCAGAGCTCGCAGCTGGGCGTCACGCCGTTTTTACAGGCGTCGCAGAACCACGGCTCTGTGGAGTTCTCAGAGGCCGAGCTCATGATGGAGTCGCTCTCTCCGTCCACGCCGTAGCAGCCTGTGAGCAGAGAAAACATTCTGATCCTTTATCGTAAACAAATGGACAAAATATTCAAATTCACTATTATTTAATGTCAGCGTTCAGAAATGTTTGTTTATTTAAAGTCATATTAAACTATTAAAACTACAACCAATCACACGCCTGCTTTCAACATGGAAAAAATAAATGTTTTAGCTTCTGAACCGCTTATTGGGAACCAGGTGGCGGAGAGCCGATCTCAGCTGATTTCAGAAATCTGTTGTGGGACACACACACACACACACACACACACACACACACACACACACACACACACACACACACACACACACACACTCATTCATTCCTAGGGGTAATCATGGAGCAGCCAATCAACCTAACATGTATGTTTTTAGAGTGAAGAACATGCAAACTACATACAGAAAGATCAGTGTTTCAAGCCTCACCACCACTCTAAGACTCAAACCCTGACCATCTTGCTGTAACACCAGTGTGTAAACCACTGCACAAAAAAATAAATAAAATAGAAAAAAAATGCAATAAAAAAGTTAGGTTTTTTTTCCATTTTTTTGGATGTATGAAGAAATTTGACTTTAAAATGTATAAATTAATTTATTTTTTTTAATAATAATATATATTTAATAATAGTTTTGTATATTTTTTTACTCAGTACAAGTACTTGTTTATACTTTTGTATTATTTTTGTATAATTTCTCCATTTTAATTATTGTTGAACATTTTTCTTCGTTTTGTAAATTTTGTTTTAATTTTTTTTTTTTTTACTTTTTTTTTTTTTTACTCTTCTCAGTTTTCCTCAACTGAGAAGAGGAAAAATAGAGTCTCTATTCCCTACGTGTCAGGACTGTCCGAGAAGTTACAAAGAATCTTCAGACAACATGACATCCCGGTTTTCTTTAAACCGGTCAACACATTACGGCAGAAACTAGTACATCCTAAAGACAAGATGCCCACAGAAAAACAGAGCAATGTAGTTTATTCGATCCGGTGCAGTGAAGGGAGCTGCAAAGAACACTACATTGGTGAAACGAAGCAACCACTCCACAAAAGACTTTACCAACACAGAAGAGAAGCCTCTAGTGGTCCACAGTCTGCTGTACATCTGCATCTTAAATCCACCAAACACACTTTTGAGGACAGTGAGGTGAAGATTCTAAATAGAGAGAAAGGATGGTTTGAAAGAGGGGTGAAAGAAGCCATCTTTGTGATGAAAGAGAATCCCTCACTGAATCGGAGTGGAGGCGTTAGATACATTTTGCCCGGTATTTACAGCAGCCTTTTGAAGCCATGGACTAAAGATGACACCTCGTGACCCAGTTTCACGCCTCTCGTTAGCAGGAATTTCTATTCACTAGGCTTTTAGCATTTTTATAATAAGGTTCGTTTACTGTTCTGTGGCCACAATAGGAGCCATTCACGGCCATCATAGGTAACATAGGCTCATTGGTCGAGCCCGTCCTTACTATTTTTTTACCTTTTAATCAGGTTAGTATAAATAGATCCAGTTTTCTGTCCATTTCATTCAGATTGAAAATGATTTCCGGATGGAAGTCGAAACGTCTCGTTGAAGAATTAAACTGTTCAGAAGACTTTTTTGAAACTTTTTCTACTATGGATCACTCCTGGATGAATGAGGGACTACACGGATCACTCTAATGTTCTTACTTCTCAGACTTGTGCTGTAACCAAAGGAATTTCCTCTCAGGGATTAATAAAGTTTACTAATTCTGATCAATTTTAAAAACGGTAAAACAGTCATATAATTTTGTTTGGTTTTTTTTAGAATCTGAAACTTGATTAAAACCTATTGTCTAAAGAGTATCTCTGCACATTCCTCTGTGAGCTCAGTGCAGCAGCATCTCACCCTGCACACACACTTTCTTTTATTTAATAAACTGTATCAGTGTTTCTTTTGGTATTTTTCTCCTGTACATTCCGTATTAAACCCCAGTCATCCTCTAAGATTGTTTCTTGGATAAAAACGGTCTGTTCTATTATAGTCTGCTTCTCTGGGCCGGGTCGCGGAGGCAACGATCTCAGACGGGAAACCCAGGCTCCTCTCACCCCAGCTCACCCGGGAGGATCCTGAGGTGTTCCCTGTCCAGCTGGGAGACATAATCTCTCCAGCACGTCCGGGGTATCCCTCTGGGTTTTAACGTCATCTACAATAATCAGCTGTGGCTCATGACCGAAAGAACAAGCTAACGGCCAAAATGAGCTTCCTCCGCAGGGTGGCTGGGCTCTCACTCAGAGATAGAGGGAGAATCTCTGCCATCCGGGAGGAGCTCGGAGTAGAGCCGTTGCTCCTCCGTGTGAGAGAAGCCAGATGGGGTGGTTCAGGCATCTGGTTAGGATGCCTGTCGAACGCCTCACTGGTGGAAGTCTGGGGTACGTTGAACCAGGAGGAGACCCTGAGGCAAAGCCCGGACCTGCTGGAGAGACTATGTCTCTCAGCTGGACAGGGAACACCTCAGGATCCTCTACAGTAAGATGGAGGATGCAGCCGGGGTGAGAGAAGCCTGGGGTTCCTATCTGAGGCTGTAACTCCGGCAAGGCGCGGCCTCAGTAATGACACACATAACCGAGACTCCGCTTTTTATTAGGGTCTGCCTTATGGTCACGAAAATACTAAAGCTCTTAATTTTGTTGTTCCCTTGAAGTCCTCTGTATAGCTAGTATTGAGTAACAGTGGGCAGTTTATAATCCCTTCAGTGGTTTAAGAGATATTGTGTTCACCAGTGTTCCAGAAGCGCGGATGTACAGACAGCTCGAGTGTTTACTGGCTCCACATTCTGTAGAGTCAGGATCCCCTAAAAGAAATGCTGTCCCTCTGCAGCATGATGAACAGAAAAACCAGAGAATCCAGCGTTTTAATGCTGTCTGCTTCATTTTCTCAGGTTGCCTAAACAATTACTTGGCTGATGCGGTTTCTATGGCAGCTATTACACCGGGCAAACGTGCTTCTCACTACCAATGAGGCCAGCAATCAGTCGGCCGGGAGATAAGACTCTAATTCAGCAGGAGCCTTCAGGCGGCCCGTCACACACACACATGTTTATTCAGCTCTCCGCTGACTGGGAGGGCTGTGAAGGACCACCGCCCTCCTTCTGAAGCCAGCCTGAGCTCAGGGGTCGCTGGCTAATAGGAGCTAAGCTGTGGAAAAGTGATGACTACAGGATAGCTTTATAATCCCTGAAGGAAAGATTATCCGGTCAGAAATGAGCGCTGCTAGAGAAAATAGATGGAGTTGACTGAACTGAAAGGAACACTTTCACCTGCGACCGGATTTAATAGAAAAGTTCAGTTCAGACCACACCTCTGGCTTCTAATCTCTCTTTTCTCTCACTCCTCAGTCTGTGAAAACTGTGAAAACACACACCAGCACACACTCAAACTAACATTTCTCCCTTTCAGTGAACTTAGAAACACTGCAGTAGATTTATCACAGTCCTGCTTTCTGTTATGAAAAAGAATGGGACACAAAACCCAGTATCTTTAAGATCTGTGTGAATTCTTCACATAAAGACGTGGCATCAGAGTGCACTACTTTGATTTGCCCTTTAAAGTCTATCCATCTTTCCCTTTTTGCTGTCCTGCTGCAGTGTGAAGGGGCTGCTCACACACACACACACACACACACACACACGGTGTCTCTCTCTGATGGTGGAGCCACCGCCCGCAGATAAAATCCCTCAGGTCAGTATGTGCATGGCACTAATGTTATGGAAGGTGAAACCTTAGCATAGAAGTCAAAGTATAGCTACACTCTTTCAACCCTGCTACTTGTGCAATAGAGCAGCCTATTTGTGGATTTTTCTAACGACCGCAGGGGGCGCTCAATCGGGAAAGGTACACGGAATCTGAATCTGAATAAGTTCATCTGACTGGTCACGGAAGTAAATTTAACAACACCGATGTGTTTTCCACACAGAACTCCGTGAACCCAACGTTCCCATTTGGTGCCATCTACGTTTTGTCTTCGCACGGCTTTTAAACTGTTCACTGTCTTTTGGAAAGAATTTTTTTTTTAGTTTATTTTATTTGTACAAAAAGAGGAAGCACGAGATTTTTAAACACCTTTTAAGTTGTTTTCTTCTATTCTTTTAGCACAACGACACCATGTTTTGATGTTTGTTGTCGATAGGAACTGAATGAGAGATGACAGATAATAGTTCTTTGAGGGGAGGCGATACCTCAGTGGTAGAATGTTTGCACTTGAACTGGAAGTTCGCTGGGTCAAATCCCGCTGAGCTCATGTCTCGGTGCCCTTGGGAAGACACCTAACCCCCCCGTTTCTCCCACCATTGGCGCCGTCCTGGCAGCCTACTGCGGTATTATGCAGCACACAAATTTTCTCATGGGATGATAAAGTATGTAAAAATGAATGTATCAATTAAAGTCTCTGAACAGAGACTTTTTCCAGTGAGTGGGTACTTCTTATTTGGCACACAGAGGGGAACAGGCTTGTTGGTGAAGGTGGGTTTTCTGTTTTACTCAAACAGACTGAATGATTCTCTGCTGACCGTTAGGAGAACATCTGTACTGGTGGGAACCGCATCATGTTCTCTTTGTACCATCAAAGCAGGCCATGAGGATGAAACAGAATGACTTATAAGCTGAAATTTTTTTTTTTATTTCAAATGGAAAACGTCTCGTCCATGAAAGCCAGGAGACAGAACAAGACCAGTAGAGAACATGAGATCTCCAACTCCAGGCATTTCTACCGTTTGAATTAAGAAATCCAGTTTCTGTGTTTTCAGATCAGTGAAATCATTCCTAAATTACTGTAGAAATAAATGGTAAATGGACTCTACTTGTATAGTGCTTTTCCACCTGTGTCGGCACTCAAAGCGCTTTACAGTGTAGCTCACATTCACCCATTCACACACACATTCATACCTGATGGGGATGCCTCCATGCAAGGAGCAAACCACCATCAGGAGCAATTGGGGGTTCAGTGTCTTGCTCAAGGACACCTCGGCATGAACTCCTGGCAACCCTCCGGTTACAGGTCGGTCACCCTACTCACTGAGCCATCCTTCCCCCGTAAACTATCTGCAGACACTGTTTCTGTCTAAAACAGAGGACCCTGACCACCAGGCTGGTACTGGTCCATGGGTCATGTGGTATGCCACAGTTTCTTGGCATATCAGGCAAACAGCAGATGATCGGTGTTAAGGGAAAAAGTATTTACTTGTCTACTCTTTATTGAACACTCGACATTCTGTGTCCACTTTCCTTTTCTTAAGTCCGCTCATCTTCAGAGAGGGGCGGTGGGTCAAAGAGAAAAATGCAAAAGCGGAGTGGTAGGCCTACGCGCCACCTCAACAAAGTCAATATATCTAGAGTTCAGTGGGCCAGATTTAAATGTTGAATGGATCGGGAGTGGCCCTCGGGCCGTACACTGCACACAAAATACCGTAATTTCACGGCTATAAGGCTCATATAAAAGTCTTAGATTTTCTTCAAAATGAGCGGTGCGCCTTTTCGTGCGGTGCGCCTTGTGTGTGAGAAAAGGCGGACCTAAAAGAAAACGCGGTGCCCGCGAGGCGGACCTGAAAGAAAAGGCATGAGAACGTTAAAGAGTGAAGTGTGAGCGGCATGGGAGCGATGGATGACCGAAGGGTGGAAGGCAGCGCCGGGCGAGTTACGCTACAGTTTGCCAATGGATTGTAGATGCTTGGACTAACGTGTCTGCTGGTACTGTTATCCGAGCTTTCTCAAAAGCTGGTATCCTTTCTGAGGAGCAGCACAGTACAGACAGTGACTTTGACAGCGAGGAGCGAAGTGGACCTGCTCTGAAACAGAGGATGAGGACTTTGATGGATTTGAATAAAGACTATTACCGGTAATGTGTTTGTTTAGTATCGTTACTACTTAAATAAAACACAACCAAACTCAGTTTTGCTCCCGATCTATTTTTTAATACACACATTTGCGTGCTTGCATGTGTGTTGTAAGTCTGTGTGTGTGTGACTGAGACTGCGCCTTTTCGTATGGTGCGCCTAATGGCCGTGAAATTACGGCAGTAAAAAAATTGAAAGCACAGGTGTGTTTGCGTTACTTTAGCGAGCGATTTGGTTAGTTGGTCCTGCTCTCGACACCGCTATAACAACGCTAAAGCAATGTTCATCGCAGCCATTGATCAATGCTTCAACGCCCAACATCGTTCCAGCAACGCTGTGCCCGCTTGTAAACTGCTTACAATCGCCCCGCCAAAGTTTGTGCTACGTTTAGTCGCTGTGAGTGTACCGCTGGTGAAGCAGTGGTGGTCCAGTGTGCACGAACATGCATCTAGCGGTGCCAAATTTTGACTGGACATCAGTGACATGTTGCAGATACGCAGGTTAGACACACGGCGGTACTCAGACCGCAGGTTGAAGACACGGCGGTACTCAGACTGCAGGTTGGACACACGGCGGTACTCAGACCGCAGGTTTAAAACACGGCGGTACTCAGACTGCAGGTTTAAAACACGGCAGTACTCAGCCGTTCTCCATCAGAGCAGGAGGCGCTCTAGGCGAGCACCAGAGGGAGAGAAGGAGATAAGAAGCTCATCAGCATGTCTGTGTGTATGCAAAGCGAGGAGAAGGTTTCTATCAGACTGAGGCAAGAAGGATTACTCCTGAAAATATTCTCAACATGAAAGTTTGGAGGAAAACTGATCAATGACAAGAAGGAAAGTTTTAACCTGAAATATTTACATATTTTAGATAAAATACGATAGATTTTATTTCTAATAAATGAACCTATATTTGCTTTTTGGAGTGACTCAAAGGGCAGAGCTGCCGTCTTGAAACCAGAAAGCTACACTAAGGCGGCCCAAATCATCAAATTCTCTTTTTATTAGGACAAAAATTATTTGTAGCGTAAACCCGCTCTCTGTGCCAAAGGTTCCGCTGCAGCATCAAAAAAACAACTTTGAATGAAGAAAAATGAAGCTTTGTGGCACAAAAAAATAAGTGAGAATTTTTAAGAGCAAATTACTCAAGGAATCGTTTCAGCTCTAATCGATATCAAATCAATGTTATGGATTTATTTTTAATATTGTTCTTTTTTTGTTTGTCCTTCCAGTTATCACCTCCATAAGGAAAGCTTTGGACCAGTGGGATTCCAACACGGTTCTTGCGGTCGAAAGACGGTAACTCTACCACTAGACCAACGCCCCTGGACCAGTGTTATGGATTTATGATTTGGTTCATGTGAAAAGCCACAATTTCCCTTTTTATTTTTTTTGTTTAATCTCTACCAATTTATGACATTTCTCTGACACTGTGAAGTGATTGGTTAGAGATTTTATTTATGACAGACGCTTCCTGCCAAATCTGAGCGTATGCTGATTTCTACGCAAACTAAACGATCTATAAAAGTGTTTGAGTTCAGTCACGGAACAAAGTCCTAATCAGTTAAATGGTAAGACGTGGGTAAAAGAGGAGACGTGTGGACAGAAGCTGAAGTGAAGTGAGGACAGTGAAATGAAGCATTTGAAGCAGCGATGAAAATATTAGAAAGCACACATAAATACCTGTCAGAGTAGGACCGTACATAAGAGAAGATTATTAATTAAGATAAATGAACATTGTTAATCATCATTTTTGAACTCATTTTAAAACCACGTGCTGCCGTGCACCGGCTGCTTCGTAATATTTTACATCCTACACATAAAGATAATTAATAATAATAATAATGTTAAAACATAGAAGTAGGAATCTCTTAGAGCGCCTCAAAAGGCTGACATGGATTCCCAGTGTGTGGCCAGTTTAATTTTGTTACTACTTTAAGGTAGCCACACTTTTTGTATTTCACTGGTGGATCAGTATGTGTCACAGAGTTGCCGTAGTAACCGCCTTACAATCTCATAAAGGAGATCGAATGACATCATCACAATGGTGACAGCTTCTGCGCCACTTCTTCCTCCGGTTTGGGAACGATTTGTTCCTTCTCAGTCGGGATCGTTGTTCATGCGCCACATCATTTGGATGATCCAAATATGGAGTTCTAGAGGCATGGTTGGGGCGGGATGGAGATCATGTTGCCAGTGACTTGTTGCAGGTGTGATTAATGAGGGAGAGTTTTTTTTTTTTTTAATTTATTAATCCCTGACCGGGAAATTTGTGTGCTGTATTACATCGCAGCAGGCTGCCACCTATGACGGCACCAGTGGTGGGAAAACGGGGTGGTTAGGTGTCTTCTCCAAGGACTCTAAACGTGAACTCAGTGGGATGCGAACCCGCGAGATTCTGGTTAACTTTCGGGCCGCGGGGAAACGCTCTAACCACTGAGCTACCGTCTCCCGGTGGTTACAGTGGTTTCTACAAATACCAAGTTTGCGGGGCAATGTGCAGCCAAACATCTCTATGATTTTTTGTATATAAACGCCCAAGCTGCTGCTTTTCAGATGTTACAGATGAGGTGGCTTGGACAGCTGGTTAGGATGCTACCTGGACACCTCCTTACATACATCTGGAGAAGCAGCAGTATCATCGTCTATAGCAACCCACCTTCGTGCACGGTCACTCCGCAGTTGTCACACTGGATGATCTCATCGGCGTCCTCGCTGTTGTCTCCCAGGCAGACGCAGCAGATGAGGATATGCTGGGTGTTCCAGGTTTGGGATCGTTCCAGCAGACCGTCCTAGAAAACAGGAAAGCCACGTGATGACGTTCTGAATCCTAAAACCCTGCATCCTGCATGGAATCAGCAGATCTAAGCTAAACATCTGTTTGAGTAGATGTGTGGGTGAAGGGTGTTACACCAGAGGCAATCTACCATATGTTACACATTAAACCCTCTGGTTCAGTCTGTTCTGCCTACAAATAGAAATCCAGCTACACAGAAACACAGCGGCACCTCTTCCATGCTCCTAAAACATCGATCAGAGATTTTCGGCTTCAGTGTGAAAGTAGTTTTTATTATGTCTGAGACCACATAAACCTCTACTCGTCTTTTCAGAGGGCTGCTTTCGTTTTATTTGGTGCTACAAAATAAAAAACAAACTGAAAAATAAATAGTTTGAAGAGATTTGATTTGTTATATTTATATGGTTCCAAATATTAAAGCTGAACATGAGCTGCACAATACTGATGGAAGATCAGAATGCGAAAATTTTGTTCCGTCGTCGTCCACTTATCCGGAGCTGGGTCGCGGGGGAACAGCCTCAGACAGGAAGCCCAGGTTTCTCTCACCCCAGCTGCATCCTCCAGCTCACCCATAAGGATTCCCCAGCGGGTCCAGGGTCTGCCTCTTGGTCTCCTTCCGGTTGGACGTGCCCGAAAACCCTCACCAGCAAGGCGCTCGGGCATCCTGACCAGATGCCCCATCTGGCCCCTCTCAACCTGGAGGAGGAGCGGCTCTACTCCGAGCTCCTCCCGGATGGCAGAACTCCTCACTCAATCTCTGAGAGAGAGCCCAGCCGCCCTGTGGAGGAAGCTCATTTTGGCCGCTTGTATCCGCGAACTCATTCTTTAGGTGAGGGTAGGAAAGTAGATCCTGGTTACCATGGAGAGGGTAGGAATGTAGATCCTGGTTACCATGGAGATGGTAGGAATGTAGATCCTGGTTACCATGGTGAGGATAGGAACGTAGATCCTGGTTTCCATGGTGAGGGTAGGAACGTAGATCCTGGTTACCATGGTGAGGGTAGGAACGTAGATCCTGGTTACCATGGTGAGGGTAGGAACGTAGATCCTGGTTACCATGGTGAGGGTAGGAACGTAGATCCTGGTTACCATGGTGAGGGTAGGATTGTAGATCCTGGTTACCATGGTGAGGGTAGGAACGTAGATCCTGGTTACCATGGTGAGGGTAGGAACGTGGATCCTGGTTACCATGGTGAGGGTAGGAACGTAGATCCTGGTTACCATGGTGAGGGTAGGAACGTAGATCCTGGTTACCATGGTGAGGGTAGGAACGTAGATCCTGGTTACCATGGTGAGGGTAGGAACGTGGATCGACTTGTAAATGGAGAGCTTTGCTTTGAGGCTGAACTCTTTCTTTACCACGACGGACCGATGCAGCGTCCTAGTTATTGCTGACGCTGCACCGATCTGCCTGTCAGATGTTTGATGTCATTTAGTTTGAAATCTGATGCTGAGTCGCTCCAACCAAATTCATCCAAACTGATTGGCTGGAGCCAAACGACCTGACAAATCAGAAACGCTGTCTAAGGGACGGAGAAAAAAACTGGAAATAAAATTGCAGCTCTTTGGAATTAACGAACCGCAGATGTTGATGTATGAATCACCTTGAAAAGGGTGGAGATGCGAGTAGAGAAATTAAAATGAAAATAATAAAAACACAACTTCTTTCTTTGATCATAAAAATAACTTTTCAATAAGTCGTCTTTTAAAAGAAAGTTTTTTTTTTAATCATTTTATAGGATTGGGTTGGACTTCCCAGCCGGTTGGAGTGAGATGAATAAAACCAGTTTATTCCTGCATCCTAATTATTCATGCAGGATTTTAACAGTAAAAATATCTTGGAGGTATCTTGTCCTTCATGGAAAAATCCTCATGAATAAGCAGCATGTCTCCGGGCCATGAGTTGTTGACTTCATTAAGTCCTCTCTGATGTCTGGGTGCATGCCCGCCCCCAAAAAATCCCCTTCAGCACAGAAACCAGAGCTTTCCAACTGGTTACTTTTAAAGTTTTTGTGGAAGGTTTGTGACGTCATTACTTTATCTAAAAGGTTTAAAAAGACAAAGTCCAGGGTGGTGTACAGTGTTCTATCGAGATGTGGGGAAACTCCTATGATGCACCCAAACTCCGCCCCCTGACGCATGCCTGCTGGACTGAGCTTCACCGTCTGCACTAATGTAAACAGGTGTTTTCTAGCATTCGATCACAGCAGGACTGCTTGATTAAGAAATGAATCAAGAAAACTTTTATTAGTCCCACAATGAGGGAATCGACTTATACTGATGGTAAAAGTGGGCGTCTGGTTGGGTTTAGAGGTGTGGTTACATTTAGGGCTGCAACTAATGATTATTTTGATGATCAATTAATCGGTCGATTAATGGATGGAGGTTTGCACTAGAAAGAATCGGAATGAAGATCAGTCAGAGTAAAACAGAGTACATGTGTGTGAATGAGAGGGATCCAAATGGAAAAGTGAGGTTACAGGTAGAAGAGATAAAGAAGGTGGAGGATTTTAAGTATCTAGGATCAACAGTCCAGAGCAATGGAGAGTGTGGAAGACACGTGAAGAAGCGTGTGCAGGCAGGCTGGAACGGATGGAGAAAAGTATCAGGTGTGATGTGTGATAGAAGAGTTTCAGCTAAAATGAAAGGAAAAGTGTACAAAACCGTGGTGAGAGCGGCCATGCTGATTGGTCTAGAGACAGTGTGGTGAGAGCGGCCATGCTGATTGGTCTAGAGACAGTGTGGTGAGAGCGGCCATGCTGATTGGTCTAGAGACAGTGTGGTGAGAGCGGCCATGCTGATTGGTCTAGAGACAGTGTGGTGAGAGCGGCCATGCTGTTTGGTCTAGAGACAGTGTGGTGAGAGCGGCCATGCTGATTGGTCTAGAGACAGTGTGGAGAGAGCGGCCATGCTGATTGGTCTAGAGACAGTGTGGTGAGAGCGGCCATGCTGATTGGTCTAGAGACAGCGTGGTTAGAGCGGCCATGTTGATTGGTCTACAGACAGTGTGGTGAGAGCGGCCATGCTGATTGGTCTACAGACAGTGTGGTGAGAGCGGCCATGCTGATTGGTCTAGAGACAGTGTGGTGAGAGCGGCCATGCTGATTGGTCTAGAGACAGTGTGGTGAGAGCGGCCATGCTGATTGGTCTAGAGACAGTGTGGTGAGAGCGGCCATGCTGATTGGTCTAGAGACAGTGTCACTGAGGAAAAGACAGGAAACAGAGATGTTTGTATCAGAGATGAAGATGCTGAGGATCTCTCTGGGAGTGACCAGGATGGACAGGATCAGAGGAACAGCACATGTTAGAGGTTTTAAAGTCAGAGAGGCCAGACTGAGATGGTTTGGACATGTGCAGAGGAGAGAGAGAGAGAGTACATCGGAAACTGTTTCTAGAGAAAATATAAAAAATAAATGTACTTGGACCTAAAGGGTAGAACCTGAACCAAATGGTTATTTAAAGTGTAAAACAGTGAAAGGGTTCTGATTAATTTGGTGACTCCACCCATCGTGAACTCACCTCGTTTCCTTTTCCCTGCGACATGCTGTCATTGGTCAGCTCATCATCAAAGGTGCTGCTGCTCTTCTTCTTCGGCTTCTTCTCTTCTTTCTCGCTGTCGCTGGTAGTGTTCTGGTTCTCCTTCTCGTCATCGTCTTTATCATCGTCATCATCATCATCATCATCGTCGTCATCGTCCTCATCATTGTCGTCGTCCTCGTCTTCTTCGCTGGCTTGGGGCTCCCCGGCGCCCCCCGGTGCGGCGGCCTTGCTCTTTTTCCTGCCGGCCGTTGGCCTCCAGTCGTTATCGTCTTCACTGTCGTAGTCGTCCATCTCATTCAGCTCCTCCATTGTGGTGAAGTCCAGCATTGGGCGATTACGCCGGAAGTTCCACTTCTTCGGCTCTGTCGAGGACTCGTCGGCGTCCCCGGGGGTCACGGTGGAGCGTGCTTCTATGGTGACAGTGCTTTCCGGCTCAGCACTCCTCCTGCTCCTCCGTCTACCTTTAGGGGGCGGGGAAGCTTCGTCTTTGGCGGAGTCGTCTGGTAGAGGTTTGTTCTTCTCGTCGTCCTCCGTCAGGCGGTCCTCAGCAGGCGCTTCCTCCGGTTCCTCCGCCGAGTCGCTCTCCGAGCCGGCGCCGCTCGCCTTGGAGCCATCCTCCTCGCTGCCGTTTCCGGTCCCGTCTGAACCTAAACGCACACAGCAGCACGACTTATCAAACCACAGCGATCACATCGTCTCTAATCGTTTCATAAAATAGTTTCACAGGAAACGAACTCCAGCAGGTGGACCGGTGGGAGCATCTATTCTCAGCATGGCTCTGAGCCCAGATGTTTCCCAGCAGATGTCTGCTCTTACCTGAGGCGTCTCCCACTTCAAAGTCACTGTCATCTGAGCTGTCGTAGTCCAAGGCGTCCAGCAGGGAGGCAGCGAGCGGCTTCACCTGCCGTCTCTTCAAACTACGGTCCACTGAGGGCACACAAAAACATTTAGTAGTAAAACATCGATCGCAGAAGGACGGTGACAGGAAGTAAACATAAACAGATGACCAGGAAAAGAAACTTACATCTGGTAAAAAAAAATAAATAAATAAATAAATCTGAGGTTCTCATCTGGCAATCTGGTAGATAAATTAAAATGGAGGATTATATGTTGACGTTTGATGTTGTGATAACAACCACCGAACCTCCAGCCGGACCGTCCGGTGAAAGTGATAAACAGGTGCTTCCTGTCTGAACATACCCGGCTTCACTATGGAATAAAGATGGTGGACTGCTGGTGTTGTTCCACCACAGTGAAGGATGTGGAGCTTTTAGAGACAGTTTAAGACCTTATTAGGATTCACTGGCGGTTTCAAACGTGGTTGTCACGGTAACCCACATTCCTCCCAGCGCAGAGCCAATTGTCGTGTGTTCCATAAACAGTTGTACCCGCTCTATTCCACCATGCTGTTTCAGCTCCACCCAACTGGGCACCACCTAGCAGCTGTTTGGAGCTACCAGACCCAAGCACACAAATTTCCCACGATGGGGATCAATATAGAATCTGACTCTATCTGTAATGTTAACAAAGTAACATTATATGATATGTAATTTCAAAATAAAAGCTGTGTAATTTATCTATCAAATAAATTAGTTTGAATTTGCAGCAAAAATCAACAATATGTTTTTTTAAATGAATTTCCAAACAATGTTTTCTCGTCAGTAAAACGATTGCACCGCCATACTTCCAAACAGCTGTATTAGCCACAGATTGTAGATTCACGTATATCAGGTATCCATAATGTAAAACGTATTACTGATAGTTGCTTTTAATCCCAAAACAAAAACAACATTGGTTTTGAAATTTAAAAAAATAAAACTTGAACTTTATTAATCAACATGTTTGAACTTGTCTTGAACCAAAATGATGTCATGTAATACTTTATATCCGTTACATTGTCTTAAATCCGGGGCTGGGTCGCCGGGGCAACAGACTCAGACAGAAACCCAGGCTTCTCTCACCCTGGCTTGCATCCTCCAGCTCATCCAGGAGGATCCTGAGGTGTTCCCTGTCCAGCTGTGAGACATAGTCTCTCCAGCAGGTCTGGGGTCTGACTCTGGGTCTCCTCCCAGTGGGAGGACAAGACACCTCAATAGTGAGGCATTCAGGAAGCATCCTAACCAGATACCCGAACCACTCCATCTGGCTTCTCTCGACCTGGAGGAAGAATGGCTCTTCACCGAGCTCCTCCCTCTATCTCTGAGTGAGAGCCCAGTGACTCCACTCCCACCCACGCCTCCTCACTGTCGATATGCACTGAACGGCAGTACGGACAACCTGCCGTAGCGGGGAGTCCTGGAGAGAGTCCCTCTTTAGAACTCCTCCTTAGGACTCCATTGTCTCCTGGGTGACTTCCATGCCCACGTGGGGAATGACTTGGTTTGTTGTTTCTAGAGAGAGATTAAAAATAACTGCTGACACTTTGTGTGTTTATCTACAGATGTTTGTTTAGAATCCAGACAGTGATCCAGTGCCCTGCCGTCAGTTACAGGTCACATTATTAATGTCCAAACGACAGCAACGAGAGTCCAAGAAAAAAAAACTGTTTGGATAGAAAATCATAAAATAAATGTTTTTTTTTTGTCGTGAAAAATTTGTTACAAAAAGTCAAAACAAATTTAATAAAAATCCTGAATTAATTAAACGAAATGAAACTTTAAAAAACATGTAGTTGTGAATTTTTAAAAATCAATCATATTAAACTGAAATATTTACATGTGGAAATATGTTGAAGATTATAATTTATTAAAAATAGGATTAAATGAGATTTTTAGAAAAAAATAATAAATATAAAAATATTTACAAAAAAATCCACCTTTTAAACGTTTTTATTAAGATTTTATTTGAATTATTTCTGTTTGTTTTTAATGAAGCTACACCGTGTTAGCATTAGCTTCAGATTAACATTAATTACAGCTCTAACGTCTAATTAACGGCTGTAATTATTAATTATTAATAAGTATTTAACATAAAACTAACAAACAGCAGCAAATCAGTTCAAATAAAACAGTTATTTATAAATAAAACTCTTATTAGCATCGTTAGCAACGCTGCGCTGGCGGCGCTAACGCTTTAAAATCTCTCTTTAAAGAGCACACACACTTTTATCTTCACGTATTCTTCATCACACACACCGAACAACCCCACAGGAGAAAAACAAGACCGGAAAAACAAGAAGAAAACTCACTTTCAGCTTTGTTTTCACGATTTTCTAAACATGCTGCTGGACAATGGACGGCCGTCGCACGAATGACGTCATCACTGGATGTTGTTACCATGGCGACCGGAAGTCCATCTTTAAAAGAGTCTGATGATGATGGTTCATTCTCACCATCAGAAACACATTCATAATAAACATAATGAGAGGCAGTAAAGAAACACGTTGTGATATTTATTTATTTATTTGTTTTCTTATGTGTTCATTTATTTGGTGCTGGTTTTAGGGATGGTTATCGATAGCAACTAATCGATACTAGCATTCCTATCAATACTAACTGTAGAAGAAGTTTCAAAAAAGTCTTCTGAACAGTTTAATTCTTGATCGAGACATTTCGACTTCCATCTGGAAATCATTTTCAATCTGAATGAAATGGACTGAAAACTGGATCTATTTATACTAACCTGAGTAAAAGGTAAAAAAAAAGGTTGGTTTGAAAGAGGGGTGAAGGAAGCCATCTTTGTGATGAAAGAGAGTCCCTCTCTGAATCGGAGTGGAGGCATTAGATACATTCTGCCCGGTATTTACAGCAGCCTTTTGAAGCCATGGACTAAAGATGACACCTCGTGACCCAGTTTCACGCCTCTCGTTAGCAGAAATTTCTAGTCACTAGGCTTTTAGCATTTTTATAATAGGTTTTGTTTACTGGTCTGTGGTTACAATAAGAGCCATTCACGGCCATCTTAGGTAACACAGTCTCATTGGTCGAGCCCTTCTTACTATTTTTTTTACCTTTTACTCTGGTTAGTATAAATAGATCCAGGTTTCAGTCCATTTCATTCAGATTGAAAATGATTTCTGGATGGAAGTCGAAACGTCTCGTTCAAGAATTAAACTGTCCAGAAGACTTTTTAAAACCTTTTTCTACTATGGATCACTCCTGGATGAATGAGGGACTACACGGATCAATACTAATTGTCAATCCAATATCTTATCTGTTCTCTTATTGATATATTTTAGTATAAAAACAAGTAGAAAAAACAAACAAACCGTTTAGAACCAAAACAATGTAAAACAAATGAAAATGTTTGAAGTAAAGAAGGTTAAATTAATATGTTGTTTAAAAATAAAAGGTTTGGTTCCATCCGGTAACCATCTGGCTGCTAATGAGCTTTTCTAAAGAGGAATGTTTTAATCTTAATTTTGGATTGGACAGACCGTGTCTGAGCTGGGAGCTTATTTCATAAAACAGCAGCTGGGTTTCTAAAGACTCTGCCCCAAATGGACTTTTAGAAATCTAAGAGCCACCAAGAGCCTCGTTGCTACTATCTAAAGCAAGAGTTATTTTCTTAGCATCATTTTAAGACCAAATATTTCTAATGATAGCTTTATAGCAGGCTGCACGATGGAACAGTGGAGCCCCGAGACCGGCTCCTCAGCCCGGCCTCGGGGTCCCGGGATCTGGATGGGCGTGGGCCCGGGTTGCGTGTGTCTCTGCCTCCCTCGTTCCAATCTTTTGGGGCTGGTGAGGATCAGTTGGTCCATCGGCAGCCTGCATGTACTTTCACTCACACTCGCACACTATATCACTCTGTTTACTGTCTGCTATGTTCCTTGCTTTCAACCAATATTATTAAAGCTCTAGTAACATGTGTTTGTGTTCTACATCATTTGCTATAGAAGGTTTTGTTGTGTGTGTCAGTTTTATCACTGGTTTAAACTCTTGTTTGTACTTTTTTTTTTCAGATAATCCAGCAGTTTGGTTGTGATGCAGAATACTACAACTTCAGATTTTCTTTTTACTTTCTCCCCCTTTCTTCTTCTTCTTCTGTACCCTATTCCTCCTGTTTTTCACCCCACCTACCCCCACCCCTCTCCTTAGTAATTTCTGTCAGGTCCAGAAGCACAGAAAGGACAGATATTTTGATTGTAAAGCATTTAAAATAAACAAATAAAGCTTGTCAGGGTCGGCACATTGTGCTGACCCTGGTAGAACAAAACTGCCCAGAAATACTTGACATACAGATCATCATTCTGTTTGTCACAACGCTGGACAGGACAGGTTTAAAAAAAAAAAAAAGGAACAGTGGTTAACACGGTGGCCTCACAGCAAGAAGGTTGGTGGTTCAAATCCCAGAGTGGTGGCAAGGCTTGGAACATTGGTATTTCTGTGTGTAGTTTGCATGTTCATCCTATGTATAGGTTTTCTCTGCTTTCCTCCCACTCTCCAAAAATGTGCATGTTACATTGATTGGCTGTTATAAAATGAGTGTGTGTGTGTGTGTGTGGTTGTCTGTGTGTGTAGCCCTTAATCGCCCAGCGACCTGTTTAGGGTGTATCATGCCTCTCACCTTGAATCAGCCGGGACAGGTCATGACTCCATTAAGAATAAGCAGTACAGAAAATACAACAAATTTATTTATTAATTTGATTAGGAACGTTTAAAAAAATAAACATTAAACCAACAAACAAGACGAGAGATGCTTTGTACCAGGTTGTTGCAAAGATGTTAATATTCACCCATGCAGGGGTTACAAGGGCCTCAAAGCAAGAAGGTCAGGGCTTCCAGTCCCAGAGAGTGTGCAAGGTTTGAAACACTGGTTTTTCTGTGTGGAGTCTGCATGTTCTCCCTGTGTTGTTGTTGGCATCCTTCTGTCTCTAGAGACAATAGAGTCTGCTCGAGGTGCTCAGTTTTAAAACGAGCCTGTTGATTTTATCTAAGCTTCATGCACCAGATGAAGCAGTAAGTTGTGGAGGGGTAGTAACTCTTTGCCCGGGGGCTGCCTGGGTTTAGGCAGGCGGTAACTTCCCAGTGGAGTCAAAGGACTTCTCCTACCGTCCAGAGCAAACCCTAGTACCCGTTTCTGGGCTTATAACTGGTATCTGTTGCTCCCTGTATTGAGTCAGTGCTGAGACAGCGAACCTGGGGTTGGCTCCCCCGGTGCCAGCCTGAGAAAGTGGTATGGAGATCGTTCTCCTCGTGTTTGCATCGTTTTTTCCGAATGCTCTAGTTTCCTCCCACTCTTTAAAACCATGCATGTTAAATGGACGCTACAAAATTGCCTCCACGAATGAGTGTGTGTGGATGGTTGTCTGTATGTGGCCCTGCGACAGACTGGCACCCTGGCAGGGGTGCATCCTGCCTCTAATGTGAAATGAGCTGGGATGGGCTGTGTTTTTTTGTTCATGTTTCATCGTTTCATTTCTTCACAGTTTTTAGAGCAGATCGACATTTTTAGCTCCTTTTTTGTCGTTTTAAACATTAACGATCCCAAAAATTAAAAATGACATAAAAATAAAATTATAATCCGTAAAAAAGTTTGCTTATAATTCATCCAAAAAAAAAAAAAACCCAAACAAACAAACTAAACCATAGAGATTTTAATTCAATGTGAAATTTAAAAAAAACCCACACCACTGATTCCGATTATTCTCTCCTTCTGAGTTAAAATATCTGATGAACCAAAACGGCTCCGTGCTCCGGAGAGAAAGCCAGTGTTTGTCTGAATAAAAGCCATTAATCTCTATTTCTTGATGAAGGGACGGGCCGGCCTCTCAGGATCCTTCACACAACCAGGTACGGACTCATCTCCAGCAGGAACTTAGTTTGTGTTGTCGTACTTTGACTTTGCCAGTTTAACAAATAAGAGATGATTGAAACAAATGAGGCCAGATTGATGGTGATGGGTTCTACAGAGAAGACTGATGAGGAAGGCGAGTAAAAGGGACGATTAGGACCGCTCCGGCTTCATGACTGATGGTTCTGCCTTCAGCATCAGCACATTCAGCACTGTCCTACAAGAGGATGGCTATACGTTACACTGGCAATGTAAACAAGGTGGTATCCTAGCAACAACTCAGTGCCCATTATCTTAGTTTCTCAGAGGAAGGACGGAGGGATTTACGGAAAGGAAAGGCAGGAAAAGAGGGCTCGATGTGACGACAGTGGCATGGTGCCGAATGTAAAGTTTGGTGGGTAAAGTGACTGCCTTCTAACTGGAGGGTTGTTGGTTTGACGCCAAGCCCATGAGTTCATATAGAGGTGTCCTTGAGCAAGACACATAAGCTCTAAATGCTGATTGGTTGTGGTGGGGCACCTTGCATGGCAGCTTCAGCGATCAAGTGTGAATAAATAAATATAAGGTACATTGTAAAGTTTTTTTTGGGGTATTCTGCAGGTACGATAAGGCCTTAATCAGGCTGGTGCCATCTACTGTGTCTGCTCAATTTTATTTTCCTCCAGCAACGAGGTCAGGGACTGCAGGTATTAGATTACAACAGCGATGGAACAACATCTTACCAAATCAGAGAAAAGACAGGGTGGTGTTCGTCTGCCATGTTTGTAGTTCTCTATCTGAAAAAAGGAGATCGTCCATGCTATTCGGTCCGTCCTCCATGTTTGTAGTTCTGTAGATCCACCATGCTATACGGTCCGTCCTCCATGTTTGTAGTTCTGTAGATCCACCATGCTATTCGGTCCGTCCTACATGTTTGTAGTTCTGTAGATCCACCATGCTATACGGTCCGTCCTCCATGTTTGTAGTTCTGTAGATCAACCGTGCTATATGGTCCGTCCTCCATGTTTGTAGTTCTGTAGATCCACCATGCTATACAGTCCGTCCTCCATGTTTGTAGTTCTGTAGATCCACCATGCTGTGAGGTCCATGTTGGTAACGATTCCCCAGATTGAGAATTTAAAGACAGTGTTTAGAAAGTTTCTTCAGGAACATTTTATTTTTACGCTGTGTTTTCTGGACGACACTCACTGTTCGGGTACATCACATACGTTTGCGTAGACTGAGAAGTATTTAGTTTTATAAATGAACTGTACTTTAGGTCCTGACTCTGATTCCCTGTCAGGATGAAGACCTTCCACCGCATCCTACTGGAGCTGAATGAATGTTCACTAGTGAATAAAAAGTATTTTTCTCTTCACATTAAAACTGATTAGCTGTGTTATAATTTCATTCTTTGCTCTTATTAAAACGTATTTTAATTTAATCTCATTCAGCTCGCTCTCTGCTTACATCTTCTGTGTGAATCCTAATTAATGTGAGTGAATACGGAGCTTCTTCTGAAAACTGGAGCAACTTCATCTCCTTTTGTTTCCAAAACAAAGCCGTGTGTGTTCTGCACAGATAATAAAGCTGCAAATTCTACCAAGTCTTCGTTCCGGAGACAGTCTGCATTCTTCTTATCTACTACCTCTTCATTTTAAATAAATACTCATAAAGCACCAGTGTTTACTGGTCTCTCACTGAGTGTAATCACTCATCCATCTTCAACACAACTTTATTCACCTTTTATTACAAAATAAAACATTTACATTTAGTTTTGGGAGACATTCTAACCAGATGAAGAAAGTTATGGAAGATTTAAAAATTCCACATTTTTATGTTGTAAACAAAGTATGTGAGCAAAGAAAAAACGCTTGCTCAGCCAAAAATCTACGTGTCTTAATAAATGAGGTCCCAGGACGGGAGCCGAGGATTAGGTAAACCTCAGGACAAGCAAAGTGTGGTAAGAATGGGTGCACGATGGGGGCTCTGGGGGGGTGAGGAGAAGATGCTGGGATGTTGAGGAAACGTCCTGCTCCAGAAATCAGTCAGCCTGATGAGGCGGAGGACAGAGGCAATTACAGCAGAGGCAGAAAGAGACACAGCGGGGGGAATAAAAATATCCCAGAAAGTGGACCAGAAGTTATTTATGAATGTTTAGGTAAAGTGTCTGTGTGATCTACGGCCTCGCTCCTCCTCTGGAGTTTGCATTTAAATTGGAATATTTATTTTTTCCTGTGGTGTAAATCATGTGACTGGTCCTCATTCCGGAGGTGCTTGGTGTTAGCACGCCGGCGGCCATGTCCCACACACTCCAATTACTCCGCAGCATGCAGAACAAATCGAGTCATTTCATGTCTCACTTAAATAAATCTCATCTTTCAATTTGCAGGAGACAGAATGAAATGTTTTTTCTGTTTAACCACGATTCAGTTGGACCAACACAGAAAACACACATCTGCTTTAAACATTACCAGTAATTCTCAGGACGCTTTACTAGTTCCTAAGGACGCTGTACCGGTTCAAAACAATGCTTTACTGGCTCCTAAGGAGGCTTTACCAGTTCCTAGAGACGCTGTATCGGTTCATAGGAAGGCTTTACTAGTGCCTAAGGAGCTTTACTAGTCCCTAAGGATGCTTAACTGGTTCCTAAGGAGCTTTACTAGTCCCTAAGGATGCTTAACTGGTTCCTAAGGAGGCTTTACTAGTTGTCAGCGTCTGACTTTGGTTAGTGTTACGCACTCCAATATCTTTACACTTCACTCAGTTTGGGTAGAAGTTGTCGGACACTCAGATTTGGACATAAGTGGGCACTCCCCACCGGAAAGAAACCCATTTGCAGACCCAGGTCCCACTGCCTCACAGCTGGACAGGAAACACCTGGGATCCTCACGGTGAGCTGGAGGATGCGGCTGGGATGAGGATGTAGAGATGAACCAGTATTAAAGGCTTAAAGTTACATGGTTTTCTTAACTTTATGTCAGGTTGTTATGTTCTTCAGGATCTAAGAAAGACTGTTTGAATCTTTTTAGATAATTACAAGTTTTCTGATAATTTTTCTTAAATCAGCTACAAACAGGTTTCATAGTCTGGTAACAATCTATGAAGGACATGTCGGAGCGTTAATGGGTGCTTTTAAAACATGTATAAAATAAGCTTGTTCATGACCAACGCATGAATTCTGCAGATCCCTCCATGACGTTGGAAAGTTTATGTAATAATACAACATATATATTGTGTTATTATCGGTTGTCGTGGCCGAGTGGTTAAGGCGATGGACTAGAAATCCATTGGGGTCTCCCCGCGCAGGTTCGAATCCTGCCGACAACGTTACCTTTGGTGGGAGACGGTGGATCAGCGCTCGCCCGTGGACCGGAAGGTTGTGGGTTTGATTCCCATTGAGACCACCGTCTAGGGTCTTTGGAGAAGACACCTAACCCCCGCTTCTCCCACCATTGGTGCCATCGAAGGGCAGCCTGCTGCGGTGTAAGGAGTGCAGCACACACATTTCCCCGGTGAGGGATGAAGAGAGTAATTTATTTATATAATAATTTTGGGGTCAACAATTATATCTACACTGTTTTTTAGGGTTTAGTTTTATGTCAGTTAATTTCTGGATTCAGGTCTCCATTGTCGGTCACCATGGAACCAAAGTACACAAAGCTCTTGACAGCCTCTACGATATCATCACCAGCTGGAGAGGAATGGATCAAGTTTGTCTTCAACACACATAAACTTGGTCTTAGTCCATCTCTCTTGGAAGCTGAGCTTCTTTGTTTCTTTGTTTGACCAGAGCGTCTCTTAGCTGGCCGTCGGACGCACTGAGCAGAATGGTGTCGTCAGCGTATTCCAGGTCAGTCAGGTGGTAGTCGCCAAAGGACACTACGGGAACCCGTTCACAGACCTCCAGCATCAGGTGGTCAATGACGCAGTTGAAGAGGCCGGGAGCAGCCACACAGCCCTGACAAACGCCACTAGAGATGGGAACCAATCAGAGTCTCTGCCGTTAATGTGGATGAAGCTCTGTGTATTGTTGTAAAGTAGTTTTAGTGAGGTCACAATCTTTGGTGGTGCTTTGACGCCACACTCGTTGGTTCGGCCACTCCCTTCGCCAGCCTCCTGACCATCCTACGAGAGCAATCCTTCAATTCAATCAAAAGGCTGGAAAAGAATACGAGGTAAGCCCCGTACCCGATGGCTCATCATGGGCGACCTCCAACTACGACAAGTCACCGTCGAGGAAACAGAACAGCTGGCACAAGATGGCCAGCACTGGAAAGACTTGGTTCATCTGGTTGTCTCAACGTACTGGGATGGGACGCACCCCCCTTCACTGGAGCCCTAAAATAATCGCCCGGAAAAGGGTGGAATGCCCCCTGCGGGTCAGGGGCAGGGTCCTGCCCCAAGTGGAGGAGTTTAAGTATCTCGGGGTCTTGTTCACGAGTGGGGGAAAGATGGAGCGGGAGATCGACAGGCGGAGCGGTGCGGCATCAGCAATAATTAGGACGCTGCATCGGTCCGTCGTGGTGAAGAGAGAGCTGAGCCGAAAAGCAAAGCTTTCGATTTACAAGTCGATCTACATTCCTACCCTCACCATGGTAACCAGGATCTACATTCCTATCCTCACCATGGTAACCAGGATCTACGATCCTTCCCTCACCATGGTAACCAGGATCTACGTTCCTACCCTCACCATGGTAACCAGGATCTACATTCCTATCCTCACCATGGTAACCAGGATCTACGATCCTTCCCTCACCATGGTAACCAGGATCTACGTTCCTACCCTCACCATGGTAACCAGGATCTACGTTCCTACCCTCACCATGGTAACCAGGATCTACGTTCCTACCCTCACCATGGTAACCAGGATCTACGATCCTACCCTCACCATGGAAACCAGGATCTACGTTCCTACCCTCACCATGGTAACCAGAATCTACGTTCCTACCCTCACCATGGTAACCAGGATCTACATTTCTACCCTCACCATGGTAACGAGGATCTAGGTTCCTACCCTCACCATGGTAACGAGGATCTAGGTTCCTACCCTCACCATGGTAACGAGGATCTACGTTCCTACCCTCACCATGGTAACCAGGATCTACGTTCCTACCCTCACCATGGTAACCAGGATCTATGTTCCTACCCTCACCATGGTAACCAGGATTTACGTTCCTACCCTCACCATGGTAACCAGGATCTATGTTCCTACCCTCACCATGGTAACCAGGATCTATGATCCTACCCTCACCATGGTAACCAGGATCTACGTTCCTACCCTCACCATGGTAACCAGGATCTACGTTCCTACCCTCATCATGGTAACCAGGATCTACGTTCCTACCCTCACCATGGTAACCAGGATCTACGTTCCTACCCTCACCATGGTAACCAGGATCTATGTTCCTACCCTCACCATGGTAACCAGGATTTACGTTCCTACCCTCACCATGGTAACCAGGATCTATGTTCCTACCCTCACCATGGTAACCAGGATCTATGATCCTACCCTCACCATGGTAACCAGGATCTACGTTCCTACCCTCACCATGGTAACCAGGATCTACGTTCCTACCCTCATCATGGTAACCAGGATTTACGTTCCTACCCTCACCATGGTAACCAGGATCTATGTTCCTACCCTCACCATGGTAACCAGGATCTATGATCCTACCCTCACCATGGTAACCAGGATCTACGTTCCTACCCTCACCATGGTAACCAGGATCTACGTTCCTACCCTCATCATGGTAACCAGGATCTATGATCCTACCCTCACCATGGTAACCAGGATCTATGTTCCTAGCCTCACCGTGGTAACCAGGATCTACGTTCCTACCCTCACCATGGTAACCAGGATCTATGTTTCTACCCTCACCATGGTAACCAGGATTTACGTTCCTACCCTCACCATGGTAACGAGGATCTAGGTTCCTACCCTCACCATGGTAACGAGGATCTAGGTTCCTACCCTCACCATGGTAACAAGGATCTACGTTCCTACCCTCACCATGGTAACCAGGATCTACGTTCCTAGCCTCACCATGGTAACCAGGATCTATGTTCCTACCCTCACCATGGTGACCAGGATCTACGTTCCTACCCTCACCATGGTAACCAGGATCTATGTTCCTACCCTCACCATGGTAACCAGGATCTACATTCCTACCCTCACCATGGTAACCAGGATCTATGTTCCTACCCTCACCATAGTAACCAGGATCTATGTTCCTAGCCTCACCGTGGTAACCAGGATCTACGTTCCTACCCTCACCATGGTAACCAGGATCTATGTTCCTACCCTCACCATGGTAACCAGGATTTACGTTCCTACCCTCACCATGGTAACCAGGATCTACGTTCCTACCCTCACCATGGTAACCAGGATCTATGTTCCTACCATCACCATGGTAACCAGGATCTATGTTCCTACCCTCACCATGGTAACCAGGATCTATGTTCGTAGCCTCACCGTGGTAACCAGGATCTACGTTCCTACCCTCACCATGGTAACCAGGATCTATGTTCCTACCCTCACCATGGTAACCAGGATTTACGTTCCTACCCTCACTATGGTAACCAGGATCTACGTTCCTACCCTCACCATGGTAACCAGCTGTGGGTGGTGACCAAAAGAATGAGATCGCGGGTACAAGCGGCCGAAATGAGCTTCCTCCGCAAGGTGGCTGGGCTTTCCCTCAGAGATTGGGTGAGGAGCTCTGCCATCCGGGAGGAGCTCGGTGTCGAGCCACTCCTCTTCCAGGTCGAGAGGAGCCAGATGGGGTGGTTCGGGCATCTGGTCAGGATGCCCCCCGAGCGCCTCGCGGGCGAGGTGTTTTGGGCACTTCCCACTGGGAGGAGACCAAGGGGCAGACCCCGGACCTGCTGGAGAGACTATGTCTCACAGCTGGCCGGGGAACGACTTGGGATCCTTCCACGTGAGCTGGAGGATGCAGCCGGGGAGAGAGAGGCCTGGGCTGCCCGTTTGAGGCTGTTTGGCCCCGCTACCCGACCCTGGAACAAGCGGAAGATGACGGAACGGAAATATATAACATAACTGGCCGCTGCTCATTTACTGTCTCTCCTGTAAAGACACCTGCTGAGACGGTTCAGACAGTTCAAAACCACTTCTCTGTTTGGAGGATGGATCCTCTTAACAGCGAACATGTTGAAAACAGATGTCCTACCATCAGGTATTCTACATGCCACACACGCTTACCCAGGAAGGGATGTGTGTTTGTTCAGCAGCTGGTGAGTTTACATTTCCTGTGTCTGCGGCCAGAAACAATCAGTCTGCTGTGGTCCGATGGAGAACCTCAGGCTGAATGAGATTCCACAGACGGATTAATCTGATGTTTTATTTCGACTCCAATTTATCCCCAAAAACAATCATGAAGAAAAGTGGATTCATTTTGTTTGTTAGCAGGTAAAGCAAAGACGTTTTTCAGACTTTCTATTTTATTCTCAGTCTAATATAAACATTACATTTTATCCTCATTTAACCATAATATTCATTATAGAACATAAACATAGATTTTATTCCCACTAAAATCAAATGTATTCCCTGTAGATTGTAAACAATAGAGACGGTTTATCTCAGATTGAAAACTAGTTCTTTAAGTTTTAGTTTTAAGACATCAGATTTGTTCGTCTTTATATCGACTTTATATATATATATATATATCTATATATATCTATATATATATATACTTTATACGTCTTTATATCGACAACGACTTCCGGTTGAGCAGGAAGACAGCAGATCAAACTTTTCTCCGTTTCTTTTTTATAAAACTTTTCTAAACAACGTTTAAAGTGGTTCTAAGATAGAATCTTCACGGATAACCAGACTGGGTATACAAAGGATCTACACATGGAGGTAGAAAGGATGAAAGAAACGCAAGAGACACAGATAAAGAGAGCGCCCGTTAGCTTTTAGCCTATTAGCTATTAGCCTATTAGCTCTTAAGCTTTTAGCGGCCACCAATTCTGTGTGTTTTTGCTCCTGATTTTCTGAAATTATGGCACGAAGAAAGTCACAAGAAAGTCACAAGTCACAAGTTGCCATTGACGAAGAATTACAAGAGATCCGCAAATCGCTGACTTTTATGTCGGAAGAAATGACTACAGTAGTTCAGCAGCAAAAGAAGCTAATAGCCCTGATGAATGAAGTGGCAGAATTAAAGCAAATAATAAAGACGAAAGACGCCGTTATTTCTGGACTGGAACGAAGAGTTGATGACTTGGAACAGTATACTCGGATGGAGGATATTATTGTGAGTGGACTGGAAACTAGACACCGCAGCTATGCTAACGCTACAGCACAGGCCGAAGAGGAGAACGCGACGCCAGAGGAGCAACAAACTCTGGAGAGGCAAGTCATTCAATTTCTGGCAAATAAAGACATAAAAGTTGATCCAGAGAACATATCCGCTTGTCACACACTTCCGAAGAAGGAAAAAAACGCAAAACCAAATATTATTGTGCGTTTTGTTAACAGGAAACACAAAATAGAGCTATTACGACAAGCTAAGAAGTTAAGAGGCACGGGAGTATATCTGAATGAACACTTAACAAAAAGACGTGCAGACATCGCAAGACATGCAAGAAACTTGCGAAAACAGAAAAAAATACAAGCTACGTGGACTCGGAACGGGCAAGTGATGATTAAACTCAATGGTACGCCAGAAGAAGCGAAAGTGATCACGATAAGAGAGCTGAAAGACCTGAATCCGTATGAATAATTATTTGGATTATGTTACTTTAAAAAAGGATTATGATTTCTCGGAAGATTGTAAAGAGCGCTTGATGATGCACGGATTACGCATCGCGGAAAAGGAGACAGGTGAACATATGTGCACTGAACACAAGACAAACTATGACTTGTATTGATCAACAACTTGATCCAGAATTATATTTCTACAATAACTTGGACTTAAGCTGTGACTATTACACAAGCGAACAATTTAAAGAGAACGTTAAACTGGAGAAAAACTTTTCAGTGCTACATATTAACATTAGGAGTCTCTGGAAGAACATATCAAAAATCAAAGACCTACTGCATATGTACGGTAAATTTAATGTTATAGCCGTATCTGAAACGTGGCTGGACGAGCTAAAGCACCCTCTAACACTAGTAAAGATAGAGGGATACGAACTATTTACAGTCACCAGAAACAACAAAAAAGGAGGTGGAGTTGCCCTCTATGTGGACTCAAACTTTAACTGTAAAATCATTGAAGATAAATCAGTATCTGTTCACAATATAATGGAATTAATCACTGTCGAAATTGAATTTAAAAAAACAAAAAATGTACATGTTACTTGTGTATACCGAACACCTGGTTCACCGATTGATACATTTAATGAAAAAATGAATGAAATTATAAATATAAATGGATATTCCACAAAGGAATTAATAATATGTGGAGATTTAAATATAAATTTGCTTAAAGCAACTACCCATGGGAAAACAACTGATTTCATAAATATGATGCATTCAAATATGTTATTACCAATTATTGATAAACCCAGCAGGATAACGATTGATTCCTCCACTCTAATAGATAATATTTTTATAAACAATATTGAAGCTAAAATTGTTGGTGGCCTTCTTGTCAGTGATATAAGTGACCACCTACCAGTTTTTGCTATATTTCAAAATAAAATTATAACAGATGACAAAGAAAACTCTGAAACATTCAGATATATTAGGCGAGTGACAGACCAAACTCTAAATAAACTTAAAGAAGACTTATTAAAACAGAAATGGGACGAGGTCTACAACCAAACTGACCCAAGTGAAGCGTATGAAATTTTTATATCCATGTTTTTAGAAATGTACAATAAAAACTGCCCATTAAAAAAGGTAAGACTTAAAGAAAATTCTAAAATAAAGCCATGGATAACAAGTGGATTACAAAATGCATGTAAGAAGAAAAATATGTTATATAAAAAGTTTATTCAACACAAAACCAAGGAATCTGAAATAAAATATAAAAATTATAAAAACAAATTGACTAGTATTTTGCGGAAAACCAAAAAAGAATACTTTCATAAATTATTTGAAGAACAAAAAGAAAATATTAAGGGAACATGGAATGTCATCAATAAAATAATTAAAATAAAAGATAAAAAATATAAAATACCAAAACAATTCATGAACAAAAGCTCAAAGCTGGAAAATATAAAAGAAATTATAGAAGAATTTAATCATTATTTTGTTAATGTAGGAAATACCTTGGCTGAAAGTATTGAGAAGCATAACATAAGTCCAAGTGATGCTGTAAACAGAAATCCTTTTACATTTTATTTAAACCCAACAAATGAAAATGAAATAATTAAAATAGTAAAGCAATTTAAATCAAAAACATCTAAAGATACACTTAACATTGATATGAATTTAATAAAGAATACAATAGAACATATTGCACAGCCTCTAACATATATTTGCAATAAGTCTTTTCAAATCGGTAAATTTCCTGAAAAAATGAAAATAACTAGAGTTATTCCAGTCTATAAAAATGGCAATAAACAATTATTTTCAAATTATCGGCCTATATCCATACTTCCACAGTTTTCAAAAATAATAGAAAAAGTATTTGTAATAAGATTAGATAAATTTATAGAGAAACACCAGCTCCTTAGTGACAAACAATATGGGTTTAGACAAAACCGATCCACTAATATGGCTGTTACAGAACTAATAGAAAATATTACTACATCAATAGACTCAAATAATTATGGCATCGGTATTTTCATAGACCTTAAGAAAGCTTTCGACACCATAGATCATAATATATTACTGAGCAAACTAGACAGATTTGGTTTTCGAGGAGCTGCATATACATGGCTTCAGAGCTACTTAGAAAATAGATATCAATATGTACAAATAAAGGAGGAAAAATCTGATTTATTAAAAGTCATATGTGGAATTCCACAAGGCTCAACGCTGGGGCCTAAACTCTTTATCCTGTACATCAATGATTTGTGTTACACATCCAAACTAATAAATTATGTACTGTTTGCAGACGACACTACTCTTTACTTTTCAGGAAAAGACCTGAACCAAATGATACAATCAGTTGAAAGAGAATTGAGTAAAATAAAAATATGGTTTGACATAAATAAATTATCATTAAATATTGAAAAAACGAAATTTATAGTATTTACAAAATTAAAAGTACCTAAACAAATTCAAATTATGCTTAATAACACCCCATTGGAACGAGCTTACGACAGTAAGTTCCTTGGAATGATTATAGATCACAAATTAAGCTGGAAATCACACATAAATTATACAAAAAATAAACTGTCTAAAGTAATAGCAATCATTTATAAATTCAGATTTGTCCTAAATAAAAAAAGTTTGTTTATGTTATATAATACATTAGTACTTCCATATATAACTTATTGTATCGAGATTTGGGGAAATACGTACAAAACTAACACAAAACCAATTTATATTTTACAAAAAAAAGCAATACGAGCAATAACATTCTCATCTTATAATCAACCTACCAATAATCTATTTATAAATTTAAAAACATTAAAGTTCTATGATTTAGTGGAATTACACACTTTAAAATTTATGTTTAAGATAAAAAAAAACATGATGTCAAACTCTCTACAAAATATGTTTATTATTAGGAAAAGTCCATACGAACTAAGAGGAAATGATGTGTTCATTAAAAATAAATTTAGAACAAATGTTAAAAAATTCTGTATTTCTATTAAAGGTGTGGATCTTTGGAATAATTGTAATGATGAACTTAAATTGTGTTTAAATCTTTTATGTTTAAAAAAGAAATTTAAGTTATTAATACTTAAAAAATATGCAAGTCTTGATGGTTAAATTCAAGCTTCTATAAAAAGTAAACAATTATGATGTGTTATGATTATGTTATGTGTTACGAATATGTGTTATGATTATGTTATATATTATGATGTGTTATGATTATGTTATGATGTATTATGATATTATTATGTTATGCGTTATAACAATTATGATGACTTAGTATTTACTTATGTCTTTTTGCTTTTATTATGACATAAAAAAAAAAAAAAAAAAAGGGTCGGCGTAATAAGCGTTTGCTTCAGCCGTTACCTTTTCGGTCCTTTGCTGGAATATGGTTGTTTTCTTTATTTCATTGATATGAGGTTGCACTGTGACCGAAATAAATAAATAAATAAATAAAATATTTGCTTCCTGTTTTACTTTGATATCAAATCACTGACTTCCTTCTCGTTTCAGGGTTCTCGACTTCACCTCCCTGTGTTCTCTCTCCTTCTGATGATTACCTGCTCCTTCCTAATGTGTCTCACCTGTGTCTCATTGTATCTCAAAAGCATATCCCTATCCTATTTTGCCTTACAGTGCATTCGTTACATCTAGTTAAACAACTAGCTGTAAAGAGAAGTGTCAGTGGTTCCTAGGATTTCTAGAAGTACAGTTGGAGACGGAGCCTTTAGCCACCAAGCTCATGTTTTATGGAATAAGCTCCCAACTCAGACACAGTTTCTCCATCCAAGATTAGGATTAAACATTCCTGTTTGAAAAAGCTCATTAGCAGACCAGATAGAAACAGAGAATTTGAATTAAAATAGTTGTTAATTGTTAGAATCTGGGTAAAGTTTGGAACATGGGGGTTTGTTTTTAATTCCATCTCTTCTCGTTCTCTCCAGTGTTCTCCAACATTTTCAGGAGGTTCTAAAATAGACGGATACAAATACTTTATTAATCCTCCTGTGGGGGCATCTGTGTGTCCGATAGCTCCAAGCAGTCCAAGAGAGAGCTTCAAACAGCTCTTTAACAGCTCCTTAGGGGTGTGGAGTCGGGTGGGTTGGAGCTGAACAGCAGCTTGGTGGAATAGAGCTGGAACAACTCTATTATTAAGGAGGATCTCAGGGAAGGAATGTGTTGAAATGAGTTAACTCTTTTAGTTAGATCTGTCAGTCAGTCATCTTCTTAAACGTCTGTCCCTTTCAGGGTTTCTGGGAGCCCATCCCGGCCAATTTAAGGCGAAGGGCAGGGTACACCCCGAACAGGTCGCCAATCTGTCACGGGGCCACACACATACAACCATCCACACACACACTCATTCCTAGGGGCAATCTGGCACCGGCCAATCAGCCTACCATGCATGTTTTTGGAGGGTGTGAGGAAACCGGAGTACCCGGAGGAAATCCACACAGACACGGAGAGAACATGCAAACTCCACACAGAAAGGACAGTGTTCCAAGCCTCGTCCCCACCCGGGACTCGAACCCACGACCTTCTTGCTGTGAGGCCACTGTGCTACCCACTGCGCCACCGTGCTGCCTAGTTAGATTTGTGTTTGTGTATAATAATTATTAGTAATAATAATAATGCATTGTATTTAAACAGCACTCTTCAGGACTCTCAAAGATACTTCACATATGCATTATTCCTTCATCCATACCAGGTACTGGTAAGCTACTGTTGTACCCACAGCTGCCCCGGAGCAGACTGACAGAAGTGAGGCTGCCATTTTGCGCCAGCGGCCCTTCTGACCATCACCAACCAATCACACACACACCATCCAGACTAGGCACCGTGGATGAAGTGTCTTGCCCAGGGACACAACGGCAATTTAATCTCAACATCCGTCCCACCTTGGCACCTGGGGTTCCGGCAGTCTCCCATCCAAGTACAGCCCAGGTCCAGCCTGCTAAGCTCCAGAGGCCTGACAGGATCGGGCATTGACAGGCTGGTATGACCTGGTTTCTACTTTAATCTCTTTTGTACTTTGTTTTTGTATTTTTTCTATTATTTGAAGCCTGTTGAGACATTTTTTTGTGATATTTGGCCGTACAAATAAAATTTAATTAAAATGAACCATTGATGAAACACAAAAGATGGCTCTGCACTGGACTTCATTTAAAGGCCCATCTCATGCCAAATGGACTTTCCAGAGTTTTCTACCTTGTATGACTGATGACCGGGCCTTGTATATGTGTGTGTGTGTATGTGTGTGTGTGTGTGTGTGTGTGTGTGTGTTTGTGTGTGTGTGTGTCTTTCTAGATTGATTTAGCCCGTTTTTCTGTGGATTTCTGGAACGCTCAGACAAAACAACCAATGAGCAGATGTCTAAAGTATGACTCATTTGACGTAGCCACGCCCCCCTCCCTCCTCACCACCCGCCTGCCCTCCTCACCCGCCTCCGCTCCGGCCTTACGCCCTCACAAACTCGCTTTCAACGTCCGATATACAGGCTGGTTCGCTGCTCTGCATCTTTTTTATTTTCTTGCTTGAAACACGCTTTTTTGATGAATCAACATGATAAAATCTTATTTCAGACGCTACCAAACCGCTACGCACGGGTTTACACCCGCCTTCCCCCTCCCGCTCAGAGATGGGCGGAGGAATAGCGGCTCAGTGAAAGCAGAGGGCGGAGCTTGTACTTTCTCAGGACAGTCGGGGGGATGAGCGATACCCGGTCTTTCATAGTTCTTGGTCTGTGACTGCGCTCCACTAAATCAATATATTTTCATAACTATGGTGTAATGCATGTTGTAAACGTGTGTGTGTGTGTGTGTGTGTGTGTGTGCAGAGGATACAATGTGAAAAGAGATGTTTTACATGAGATGGGCCCTTTAATGTTTCTAGAACTTTCTACGGCGCAGAAGTACCGAAGGCACAGAGTGCTACAGTTCAGTTATGACAGATTTTTATTGAACATCTTTGACAATTCTATAAAAATGATTTTCTTTTGCTTGTTTAGGACTTCAGACTCTTTGGATTTTACATTTTCACCACGTCGTGACAGAAACAGAACCACAGAGGGAAAGACACTGATCCTTGTGGAACTCCATCTCTACTTGGCCACACAGAGTAAAATCTGTTTTAAAATAAGCAGCTCTGATTTTAATTGGATTTCATTGTTTTTCAGACATTGTTTTTGTGTTCTATCATATGGTTTACTGTAAAACTAACAGCTGCTCATTCATTCACTTTTCACTGATCACTGATTATATTTAATCACTAGAGACGAACAAAAAGATGCTTCATGTTAAAAACGGACAGACCGAGTTCCCTCCACTCATAAAAGATCAAAACTTCAATCACAGACCACTTAGGGATTCTTATTAACTCTGGTTTTATAGATCTCTACCATTCCTTTTGTCTCACACTTCTGTGGTGGAAATGTTGGATTTACAGGGATTGACTGAGTGCCCAAAAAAGGATTAAAGGTGAAGACAAAAGATGATCCGTGCCAAAGAGACAGAAATTCCTGTTTCAGCAGTTTCATGTGAAAAAGTTTCAGTCATAAAGCTGTCCACATGTTCCTGGCAAACATTAAGAAGAACGGTCCTGGAAGGCTGGGCTGTAAAGACAAAAGAAGAGGGATGGAGAGAAGACATGTGCTGAAAGACAATCACAAAACACTTTAATCATTTACAAAGGGATCCTCTCCGGTGGAGGAGGGATAAATCCATCCTGGTCTGATGTTTTACAGTAACAGACCTTCTCATGATGTTCCACATGTTTCTGGTTTTAGTTCAAACACAAAACACATCACATTCATTTCCATTCTATAAATGTTATTATTCTATCCTGCATCTCAGAAAAAAAAATCAGACAAAAACACAACAAGTAAACAAAGCAGAGCCAGAAAAACCCAGTCCATGCTGGAGTGAATCAGAAGGAATGAAGACAGGATTTTCTGAGTGACATCATCAGTGCTTCACTATGGAACTAAAGATGGTGGACTGCTGGTGTTGTTCCACCACAGTGAAGGATCAACATGTGGAGCTTTTAGAGACTGTTTAACATCTTATTATGATTCACTGGAGATGAAAAACATTATTGCCATGGTAATGGGACCCAGCACACAGCCAACTGTCCGGTGTTCCATCAACGGCAGTTCTAGCTCTGTTCCACTCACAGTAGCAGCTGTTCCAACTCTGAACCACCTACAATAGCAGTTGTTCTGAAGCTGTTTGGAGCTCTCTCTTTGACTCCAGAGCCCTACCAGACACACAAATTTCCACATCGAGGATAAATAAAGTATCTGTACCCACCTCCCTCTGGGACAGGACCCACCTTCCTCTGGGACAGGATCCACCTCCCTCTGGGACAGGACCCACCTCCCTTCGGGAGAGGACCCACCTTCCTTTGGGACAGGACCCACCTTCCTCTGGGACAGGATCCACCACCCTTTGGGACAGGACCCACCTCCCTTCAGGAGAGGACCCACCTTCCTCTGGGACAGGACCCACCTTCCTCTGGGACAGGATCCACCTCCCTTTGGGACAGGACCCACCTCCCTTTGGGACAGGACCCACCTTCCTCTGGGACAGGACCCACCTTCCTCTGGGACAGGATCCACCTCCCTTTGGGACAGGACCCACCTCCCTTCAGGACAGGACCCACCTTCCTCTGGGACAGGACCCACCTTCCTCTGGGACAGGATCCACCTCCCTTTGGGACAGGACCCACCTCCCTTCAGGACAGGACCCACCTTCCTCTGGGACAGGATCCACCTCCCTTTGGGACAGGACCCACCTTCCTTTGCTGGAGACTTTGATTGAATGATTGAGCGTAGCAGTGAAATGCAACATTGTGTCTTTAAATAACTTGGTAAATGATCTGGTCGACATGATGTTAAATTGATGTGAATCTGGCTAAAAGTCCGTGTAGTCCCTCATTCATCCAGGAGTGATCCATTGTAGAAAAAGTTTCAAAAAAGTCTTCTGGACAGTTTAATTCTTGATCGAGACGAGAAAGAATGGTTTGAAAGAGGTGTGAAGGAAGCCATCTTTGTGATGAAAAAGAGTCCCTCATTGAATCGGAGTGGAGGCGTTAGATACATTCTGCCCGGTATTTACAGCAGCCTTTTGAAGCCATGGACTAAAGAGAACACCTCGTGACCCAGTTTCACGCCTCTCGTTAGCAGGAATTTCTATTCACTAGGCTTTTAGCATTTTTACAATAGGGTTCGTTTACTGGTCTGTGGTTACAATAAGAGCCACTCACGGCCATCATAGGTAACACAGGCTCATTGGTCGAGCCCTTCTTACTATTTTTTTTACCTTTTACTCAGGTTAGTATAAATACTGTAGATCCAGTTTTCAGTCCATTTCATTCAGATTGAAAATGATTTTCGGATGGAAGTTGAAACGTCTCGTTCAAGAATTAAACTGTCCAGAAGACTTTTTTGAAACTTTTTCTACTCTAATCTGGCTACAACTTAAAAGAGGCCTCGTTAAAGCCCTAATGACTCCAAATTGAGATGCAGCAGATGCTCTTGGACCTTCTTTCTGTTGATGGTGGAGCAACTGGCCGCTCGCTGCAGAGAAAAACAGAATAAACATGGAAGTAAAGACACCGATGCTAACAGCTAACGCCTCTACGTGATTCATCTATCTTCTCAGGCGGTGGATTTAATAATAAAAATGAATAATCCTGTCTGCCTGAAGGATTTAACTTGTTTTTCAGTGGCTGACACCAGAAGAGATGTTCACAAACACACACTCCCTCACACACCCCAAACCAAACACACTGAGAAGGAGAAGGTTAATGGATGTCAGAGAAACTTTCTTTATGAACTGCAATGCGTTGACATGGCGACCGGGCTGGAAATGAAGCTGGAGTCTTCAGCTCCACCGTACAGGGAGTCATATTCAGAACCAGTTTCAAACAAATACAGATGCTTTAAAGTTACTGTGTGGTTTAAAAACGACACGACAGAAACATCACACACTACTGGAGCTTCTCAGACTGACCTACTGTCTCACTTAATGAATGATTTAACTCTAGAATCCAAAGAAAAAATAAAACTAAACATGAATACCATTACATATGGATCAGCTGCATGATCCATACATGGAGTTGTAGAGGTGTGGTTAGGAGATCAAGAACTTATATTTTTTTAGATTTGTTGCAGGTATAGTTTATGAAACTGACGTTGCACAAGGAAAGTTTTAAAACTCTCCATCGATCCATCATGTTAAAGAAAGAGCTGAGCTGAAAATCAAAGCTCTCCATTTAAAAGTCAATCTACGTTCCTACCCTCACCATGGTAACCAGGATCTACGTTCCTACCCTCACCATGGTAACCAGGATCTACGTTCCTACCCTCACCATGGTAACCAGGATCTACGTTCCTACCCTCACCATGGTAACCAGGATCTACGTTCCTACCCTCACCATGGTAACCAGGATCTACGTTCCTACCCTCACCATGGTAACCAGGATCTACGTTCCTACCCTCACCATGGTAACCAGGATCTACGTTCCTACCCTCACCATGGTAACCAGGAATGGATGAACGGAACGCACATTACAAAAAGAGAGTTTCAGTTCATCCAAAGTTTGCATGACGTAACAATAAAAACACTCAGTCAGACAAATATTTTAATAATTCTTTATAAATGAGGCTCCAAACGAACACGAGATGTACACCAAAAACCAAGCAGATCAGATCCATGGACCAGTATATGATACTGAGAGCCTGATGTCCTCTAGTTTTCTCTGCAGCGGTATGAAGGCTCTGAGACGACTGATGGGTGAAGTCAGATTGATCTGCAGGTCTCAGCAGATGCAGGAACACATTTGTCGTGTCTCTGCTGTGCAGCTGGGAGGTGTTAGCGAGGACAGATTGGTGTTGCTAACTCTCCACTCTGATGTGTAAACATGCTTCTGCAGGCCTCTCCATCATCCTGCCTCCACAGGCCTGCGCCACACCTTCCTTTCATCATTAAATATTTTTACTCACATTAATAATGAAACGTGACAAACATGGATAAACCAGCTTCTACCGCTCGACCAGAGGGAATAGAAACAGGTAGGTAGAGTGTCGTCTGGAATGCAGAATGTTTTATCTCTCTATTTATCAAACACAGAAAAATCCTTCTAGTCATCACGCCCTTCAGTGCCAGCTCGATGCCACATTCCCCTCATCGGTTTATCTAGCAAATGAAGAAAAGGTCTTGTTCACGAGTGGGGGAAGGATGGAGCGGGAGATCGACAGGCGGATCGGTGCGGCATCAGCAATAACTGCATCGGTCCGTCGTGGTAAAGAGAGAGCTGAGCCGAAAAGCAAAGCTCTGGATTTACAAGTCGATCTACGTTCCTACCCTCACCATGGTAACCAGGATCTACGTTCCAACCCTCACCATGGTAACCAGGATCTACGTTCCAACCCTCTCCATGGTAACCAGGATCTACATTCCTACCCTCTCCATGGTAACCAGGATCTACATTCCTACCCTCTCCATGGTAACCAGGATCTACGTTCCTACTCTCACCATGGTAACCAGGATCTACCTTCCTACCCTCATCTAAGGTCACCAGCTGTGGGTGGTGATTGAAAGAATGAGATCGCGGGTACAAGCGGCCGAAATGAGCTTCCCACCGGGAGGAGACCAAGAGGCAGACCCCGGACCCGCTGGAGAGACTATGTCTCACAGCTGGCCGGGGAACGACTTGGGATCCTTCCGGGTGAGCTGGAGGATGCAGCCGGGATGAAAGAAGCCTGGGCTTTCCGCTTGAGGCTGTTGCCCCCGCGACCCGACCCCGGAACAAGTGGAAGAAGACGGAATGGATGAAGAAAAGCATGATGGGGCTGCAAAGAAATGAGACTTTGTGTCTCATGAGAACTTTTAAAACTTCCTCATGTGAACATCGTTCCTCTTTTGGGGGAGGGATGGATCAGTGAGTACGGCTAACCGCAGGGTAGCCGGTTCGATCCCCCGCCAGGATGTCATGCCGAGGTGTCCTAAAGCAAGACATTGAACACTCAATGTCTCCTGATGGTGGTTTGCACCTTGCATGGCAGCGTCCCCATCAGGTATGAATGTGTGTGTGTGAATGAGAGCTACACTGTAAAGCTCTTTGAGTGCTGACACGTGGAAACGCTGGGTAAGTAGAGAACATTTAACAAAGAGCACGGTGGCGCAGTGGGTAGCACAGTGGCCTCACAGCAAGAAGGTTGTGGGTTCGAGTCCCGGGTGGGACGAGGCTTGGAACACTGTCCTTTCTGTGTGGAGTTTGCATGTTCTCCCCATGTCTGCGTGGGTTTCCTCCGGGTACTCCGGTTTCCTCCCACCCTCCAAAGACATGCATGCTAGGTTGATTGGCTGGTGCCAAATTGCCCCTAAGAATGAGTGTGTGTGGATGGTTGTATGTGTGTGGCCCCGCGACAGACTGGCGACCTGTTCAGGGTGTACCCTGCACTTTGCCCTAAATTGGCCGGGAGGGGCTCCAGCACCCCCCGCAACCACGAAAGGGACAGACGGGATGACTGACTGAGATTTAACGAAGGACATGTCGTAGTTTTTCAGGCTTTTATTCTTCAAAGCAGTAAAACACAGTTCCTTCATTGAACCTCTGTCATCCGCCCAAACCACCGTAGGTAACTCAAGGAAAACCTGAAATGAACTCAACCAAACTCAACAACCAAAACATCTACACCTGAACGTGGCCAAAACAAAGGACATGGTGGTGGACTTCAGCAGGAGGGGGTCTTAACCATCACCGGTCTGTATTGATGGATCTTTTGTGGAGATTTGATACAGATTCTTGGGCGTTCACCTGGTCCACCAAAAAGGGACTGAGTAGGCTGTACCACCTCAGAAAGCTCAGGTCCTTCAACGTCTGAAACAAGATGCTCTCCATGTTTCACCATGCCATCATGGAGAGGGTCCTGTTCTTTGTTGTGCCCGCCTGGGGAGCTGGTATAAAAATAAAGAATGCCAACAGACTAAACTAAAAAAAGCTGGACGTGTGGTTGGTTCACCCCTCACCTGTGTGGAGGAGCTGGGGAGGGAGCAAAACGGTCATCAATCATGTTAAATCCCTTCCACCCTCTCCATGAATGTGTGGACCATCTGAAGAGCAGCTTCAGCAACAGAATCCAGCAACCCCACTGCTCAAAGGAACGGTACAGAAAATCATTCTTACCATCCTCCATCAAAATATTTAACCTTTCACTTTCAAACCTGTAATTACATGTCATTCACAACGTTGTATGAATGTGACACTGCAGCACTCACATGTCCCTTCAGGTATAAACAAAGTATATTCGACTCAAACCCCCAGAATTCTCTCATTTTATATCAGTAGCCCCTCCCAGTGGGTGGAACAACAAATCAAAATGGCCACAAACTATACGATACATTCAGTCACCTTCTTAACCGTCTATCCCTCACGGGGTTACAGGGGTGCCGGAGCCCATCCCTGCTGATTCAAGGCGAGGGGCAGAATACCCCCAAAGAGGTCGCCAGTCTGTCACGGACCATATGATTCAAAGAAAACAAATTCAAACATAAAGAGCAACATTTCTTTGAGTATTTATATTAAAGAGCTGAAAAAATAATTTCCCTTTAATTGTATTTAAAAACCTGATGAGGGGAACCATCTAATCTGAGGAGGTTCTGGACTAGTGCACCAATCATTGCAGGTCTCTCGGGATCCATGAAGATACAGTTTTACTGTCATTTTGGGCAAATTCAAAATGAGTTCCTGGTAAATTTCGTCTTGTTTTTAAAGCCAAATACTAGTTCCGCTCCGACACCTCTAGAACAACACCAACGTTTATCACCATCATAGACCGCTGCTTCAACGCCCGACACCTTTCCAGCAACGCCATGTCTGCTCATAAAACGCTTACAACCGCTCTACCATGGGTTGTGCAACTTTAAATGGTTGCTAGTGCGATGCTGACGAAGCAGCGGTGGCTGAGCGTGTGCGGCGTTGCTTTAATGGGAGCCAACTTTTGTAAACGATGATAAAAGGTTACAAGAGGTCAGGCCACAAAACTCTCCAGCAAAGTTCAGCCGGTGGGACCGGGGTCTTAAGATCTTATTATGATCCACTGAGGTTCAAATATTGTTGCCACAGTGACCCACATTCTTCCCTGTGCGGAGCCAACCCCACCCAACTCGGGACCACCTAGCAGCTGTTTAGGCCGTTCGGGTTCTTTCTTGGACTTGGAGCTACCGGATATGTAAATTTCTCTTTTAGGGAATTAATAAAGTATCTGAATCTGAAGTTTCTTTTGTAGGTTTTTTCTTCTCGGTTGTCTGGATGAAGCCCATCTGTTACATCCTACAAACATGAACCGTAACATGGTAGATGGAGACAGATAAACAGACAGATTTCATACTTTATTAACTAGTTTTTAACCATTTTTTAACCACGTTGTTTCTTCTTCTGTTGCTGATCTAACAGGATATAAATCTGTTTACTCTGATGGTTTCCGACACGCAGAAAGAACCAACTTGACTCATGAGATCAATGAGCCTCCTTTACGAGGCCATTACGGTATCGGCATTCTCTAAGATATATCTCAGCGTTTGATGGTGTAAACAAGATGTTTATATTTAATCTAGATCGTGTGAGAAATCTTTTAAAGGTTCTAACAGGAAGAATCTGCTCTCTGGGATTTTTCTATCTACGTTAATGACGTCCTGAGCAGTTCGATGAAAATCTGATGAAGCCCGTTAGTGTGTGATTTAGAGAAGCCGATTAGCAAAGAGTTAATAAACTCTTTACTTTGTTGATTTTATCATAATTCCACTTTAAACTCAGACAATATTTTAACCTGGAAACAGACGAATGTTCGACCAACAGAGAAGCAACTCCTTCAAACATCAACAAGGCCGAGGGTCCGAGGTTCTACTGGTTGGCATGATTTAAAAAGTCAAATGGTTGTGTGACCGAGTCGTCAAAGACTCGACCAATCTCTAGCCTGAGTTTAAATCCCACCGCTGCCAGGAACGTTTGCTTCGGGATTCAGTTCAGGTACAGAATGGTTCTGTTTGGACCAGAAAGTCCTAAAATTGAGCCTGGATCCTGCAATTTACCAGATCTGACCGATTCTGAGCCTTAAACCAAAACCTCTATGTCATAAAACCATCATAAAACCTCTAAGTTTGCAATTAACTAGAGTTTCTAATTCGGAAAAGAAGTGGCTTATTGATGTACCATCATTTTTATAACAGATTTCAGTACAGGTACTGACGTCTGATGCCCAGGACAGGAACACAAAGACCTCCTCAGTCTGACCAATCACAGGACAGGAACACAGAGACCTCCTCAGTCTGACCACGCCCAGGACAGGAACACAGAGACCTCCTCAGTCTGACCAATCATAGGACAGGAACACAGAGACCTCCTCAGTCTGACCAATCACAGGACAGGAACACAGAGATTTCCTCAGTCTGACCAATCACAGGACAGGAACACAGAGACCTCCTCAGTCTGACCAATCACAGGACAGGAACACAGAGACCTCCTCAGTCTGACCACGCCCAGGACAGGAACACAGAGACCTCCTCAGTCTGACCAATCATAGGACAGGAACACAGAGACCTCCTCAGTCTGACCAATCACAGGACAGGAACACAGAGACCTCCTCAGTCTGACCAATCACAGGACTGGAACACAGAGACCTCCTCAGTCTGACCAATCACAGGACAGGAACACAGAGACCTCCTCAGTCTGACCAATCACAGGACAGGAACACAGAGCCCTCCTCAGTCTGACCAATCACAGGACAGGAACACAGAGGATCCATCAGGAATCTGAAACAGAGGAGGACACCATGTGAATCATACTGAACCAACTAGTGGTGGAAAAAATGAATGAGATGAAAAAACAGGGATCCGCCAAGGGGATGTGGATACATCATAAGATCAAACAATATGGACGGAGGTTCCAATACAAACCTTCTAAAACTGGAAAGTATGTGTTCATTCTACACTAACCTGGTCAGAAGCGTTGCCATGACAATAACAACATAATAGCAGCCAATTTTTCAAAAGATTCTTACCTTTACTGAGATTTTTTTCTTTGGAAAGCAGGTGTATTCTAGTTTTATGTCCAGTTTTTTTAAACAGTGTTCGTTCAGTCTTTATGCCGATGACACCGTGCTTATCGAACAGATTCCTTCTTCCAGTTTAACCTTCAGAAACCTGTAAAACTTATTTTTCTCCATCTTGTTTTCAGCTGATAATGAAGACTGCAGAAAACATTCAGCGCGACGCTAATTGAATTGTTTCCTAATGAAGTCATTGGAGTTCATTTACGCTGCTCGATGTGAGCGGGCGGGGCTCCCTCCATCACGGTGGGGGCCTCTCTATCCCAGTGCGGGTCGTTCTGCCCCCCGTACCCACCGCCTCCCCCCGCTTCATTTCCTCCTGATCATGTCCTCCTGATTACCCTCATACAGGAACATCATCAAACATCTACACGCCATTAGCTCTGTTTGGGTGATATTTGTTTGATAAAATGCCTCCCCCACTGAGGGAGGTGCAGGGTGAGGGGGGGATTTACAGCATCCAGAGGGGGGACGCAGCGTGGGTGGGTGTCGTGTGAGAAAACGTGTGTTTGTGTCTGAACGGAGAGGACTGTTTGTTGTTTTCATCCATCCTTCCATCCATCCATCCTCTGACCTCCTCCATCCTGCTGAGATCTCCTTCTAAATCTCCTAAAAGGAGACAATGAGGCGGAAAGTTAAAAATTGCCTGATTTAGTTCCACATTTAAAAGCTTCATTTTTCAGGAACATCAGAAACCTGCTGTTGGTTTCCAGCCGTCTTCGTAACGACGTCTTCAGAAGAAGGAACGGAAGGAAACGGAGGGATGATCCTCAGAAGGAAAACACAGACGTTTAAAATGATGCTTTGGTTTGGTTCCAAAGAAACACGTGACCACCCGATCCCATCCTCTGTTAAACACCACCCCACACACACTGTCACACTGTTTCCTGTCTGCTATGGCCCCTAATGCTGGCTTTAGAGGGTGTGTCTGTTTACCTGACAACCTGTCCTCCACCTACAACTGATCTGAGATCATCACCCAGTTTTTAAACCAGCCTGCACCTCCAGCCTCTGCCATATACCATGCGATACCAACATCCAGACATTTCTGAATCCTTCGTACTGTTGGGATGTGTGATTGTTGAGATGTGCGGCCCAGCGCCTCTGTGCACGCCCAGAACTCGTGTTCCCCTCCTCTCTCCCTTCCAGCTGCTCTGACCATCGGGATCCGTGTCGAACTGAGCGACTAACCCCGTCGAGATGAGCTGCCTAGCGCTTCTGCACGTGCTCAGGACTCAGTCGAGGCATGAGGTGTTTTGGGCACGTCCTACAGGCAGACCCGTGACCCGCTCGAGAGACTATGTCTTCACAGCTGGACATGGATGAAGTATGCAGCCAGGGTTCCTGTCCTGTGATTGGTCAGACTGAGATTGGTCAGGGCGAGGGAAGCCGGGGTTCCCGTCTGAGGCTGTTGCCCCCACAACCCGGTCCTGGATGAGGGGAAGACAACGGATCCAAACATTCTGTTATGATTCTTCTCTCTTCTTTCCTCCGTCCTAATCCTGCCCCCTGCCCTAAATTCACCACACCTGGTTCCAGTGTGCTCTCCCTGATGTCTGCACCCATGTCTCATTTTTCCCCTGGTTGTTTAACCCCTGGTGTCCATCACTCTGCTGGCATCCAGTGGGTACATCCAGGCTGCACGTGCCCACCCCTCTTCACTGACGTCTGACTACCTGCAATAAAACGGGTTAAAACTGTCTTTGGTTCTGGTCCTTCGTCTCTACCCTCACCACATCGTGACACACTCCTGCTGTTTCTGAAATTCTATTTGATTTAAAGAAGAAATAATGTGATTTTCAAACATTTATAGATCTATCTATCTGTCTGTCTGTCTGTCTGTCTGTCTGTCTGTCTGTCTGTCTGCCTGTCTATCTGTCTGTCTGTCTATCTGTCTGTCTATCTGTCTGTCTGTCTGCCTGCCTGCCTGCCTGCCTGTCTGTCTGTCTGCCTGCCTGTCTGTCTGTCTGCCTGTCTGTCTGTCTGCCTGCCTGTCTGTCTGTCTGCCTGCCTGTCTGTCTGTCTGCCTGCCTGTCTATCTGTCTGTCTGTCCGTCAGTCTGTCTCTCTGTCCGTCAGTCTGTCTCTCTGTCCGTCAGTCTGTCTGTCTGTCCGTCAGTCTGTCTCTCTGTCCGTCAGTCTGTCTGTCTGTCCGTCAGTCTGTCTGTCTGTCCGTCAGTCTGTCTGTCTGTCCCGGCATCTGAGCAGGGGTAAAAAGTAAAAGATTATTTTCAGATTTCTTTAGTGTTATTTTATGGATTAAATTGAGTTTTTCTGAGTAACGACAGAAGGTCCTGGGTTCGAGTCCCGGGTGGAGACAAGGCTTGGAACACTGTCCTTTCTGTGTGGAGTTTGCATGTTCTCCACGTGTTTGCGTGGGTTTCCTCCGGTTTCCTCCCCCCCTCCAAAGACATGCATGCTGGCTGATTGGCCCCTAGGAATGAGTGTGTGTGTGGATGGTTGTATGTGTGTGACCCCACGACAGACTGGCAACCTGTTCGCGGTGTACCTTGCCCTTCGCCTTAAATTGGCTGGGATGGGCTCCGGCACCCCATGCAACCTCGAAAGGGACAGACGGATAAGAAGATGACTGACTGAGTAACGACTTCCCTCTTAGACTCACCAGAAGCTGAATTTATTAAAACATGTTTCATTTAAAATTTATTTCTCATGGAGTTTGTGATGTTTTCAGAACAGATTTTCTCCCTCGATTTTTTCCTCTCTATCTTCCTTTGTTTGCGTCGTCGTGTCAGATCACATCCCGTAGTTCTACGACCCCAAGGAGATAAGGACACAGGGGTCAAGAGTTTACAAATTAGTGACGTTTTTATCGTCCAATCCATTTCTTCTCCCAGTTCTCCCGTGGCCATTAAACCACGGGATGGATGGAGGCGGGCCAGCCAGTCGCTGTCTGACCCTAAATCTACCTTAAAAACAAAAGAAGAAGAAACAAAGGAACAGAAAGATGAACTATTGATCAAGACTTCCTTTAAATTAGGGATGGGATCCCTAAGGACCACCATACTGGAGATTTTCTACAAGTTCCTGCTTTAAAAAGAACAAAGAATCTTCTTTAAACGAATAAATTAAAACAACCAATAAACTGTTTTAAATTAAATCGAGTGTGTTGAAGAAAAAACATTAAAAACCTGCAGGAATGAGACGTTTAAGAACCTCATTTGATGAGAATTGTGTAGATCTTTGGCTGAGAAGATTTTTTTTCTTCAGAACTTCTGTCCGTAGAGACAACGGATTCCGCACCTGAATATTTACCTATTGGTGCAGTGTATTGGGATTTATTTTTTGATGTCAAATGCTCTCATTCAATGTTGTTTGTTACGAGAAAATTGTACGGAATCTTGTTATAAGAAAGCTTATTATGAGAACGAAGCATTCAATGTGGTTTGTCATGACGGAGAGAGAAGTGCGGAGTCTTGTTATGAGAAAGTTTGTTCATGGAATGTTGTTTGTCATGAGGTAGAAAAGCGGAGTTCTCGATACTCGGTAGAGTCTGCTGTGGATTAGAACACCCAACCGGATTTTTATGCACGCTCTACCGAGGTTGTGGGCTCTCCAACCTTGCTAACGGTAAGAGATGGAAACTTGGAATGGACGGAAAGAGTTATTATCCACTATTATGTACTATGCTTACTTTGCTGTGGTATTTGGGCTAAATAAACACATTTGCTGTTGAATACTCAGAAAGGTGTTGTGTGTCATTTTTTGCCGACTTCCAACGAATCCTACAAAATAATAAAAGTGTTTCATTACATGCAACATCGGCTGTGGAGGAATAAGCCGATGTGGTCGCTGCAGCTCCCACCGTACCTGCTGCTAATGTGCTTGGTGGTATGAGTCATGGGGGGAGCAGCGGGACCAGTCTTTTGCTGTTTCCAGGTCTTTGTGGATCTCTCGGTTCTCCAGACCATCTGCAGCGGTCCGAGGTCACTCACCTGACGTCTGCTGGGATAATATTGGACGACGTCAAATTCCTCTTTCAGGCCTCTGTGTACCGCAGGGCATGTCGTCCAGTTGGCCACGTTCCTGTGGTGAGCTCATCATAGAGGATGTTCTTTAAAATGCAGCCGTCGTCCATCCTGCATACATGTCCTAGCCAACGGAGGCGCCTCTGTGAGAGGATGGGGAACACACTGAATGCTTGTCTGGGTCAGGATGACCTGCCCGCGTGTGGTTGTCTCTGAGTGTGGCCCCGTTACAGACTAACAATCTGTTCAGGGTGTATCCTGCCTCCTGCTACGGCACCCCTTGTGATCCCGTTGGGGATAAGCGGTTTCAGAAGACGTAACGTTGTCTGTATTTGTATTGTTTATTGGTAACCAAGGGTTACCATACCAGCAAGAGTGAAAATAATGACTGTTGATTTTTTAATCAATTCAAATGGACTTTAATGAGTAAGAAAGTACTTCCTGTTTTGGATGCAGATGGAACTCCGTCCTGTTCCTCTGACCTCTGTCGTTTCATGGAGCTGCCGGTCTCAGGAACGATGCGGGGGTCCGTTTAGCCGAACGTTTGGCTGCTTCGGAGCTAAAAGATCGTTTAAGATCAAACTGGAAAAATGATCAAATCCATGAAGCAAAGAGTTTATTAGCTCTCTGTTAATTGGCTCGTTTAAATCACACGTTTATGGGCTCCATCAATTCTCCATTAACCAAACTTTATGATGGGATGTCCTTCTGGAAGACAGATGATCCCAGTGAACAGATTTATTTCACACAATCTGGACTTGGAGGGAGCTCAGCACACGGTGTGTGTGTGTGTGTGTGTGTGTGTGTGTGTGTGTGTGTGTGTGTGTGTGTGTGTGGACCAATCCAACTGAAAACAAAAGGAACAATTTAAATGAGTCAAAAATAAACTGATCCCTGCAGCTGATGAAGAACCCAACCAGATCTGGTAGGACTGGATCAACCTGTCCAGCAGAGTGTGGTCCTCCTGCTGCTGAGATCACACTCTAATAATCCCTGACGACATTACCCACAAGCCTCAGCTTTATCAGTCTGGTCAGCTTCATTTTCTACCTGCCGTAGGTGGAGAGGTCCATGACGAAAGGAAGCGATGAGGCTAAGGAGAGGTGACAGGTTAGAGCGGGAGAGAAAAGGAAGCAGTCTGTAAAAAAGGAGCATGTTTAATGTCACTAGCAAGTGTGTTTACATTAAAATACAAGCAAACGCCAACTTCTACACAAAATGAGTCATCTGTAAAGATTAAGAACAGGAGTTTACATTGTTTTCTTTCATCTTCTGAACTGAGGTTATGAGGGGGGGCCGGCACCTATCCCAGCTGATTTCAGGTGAAAGGCAGGATACACCCTGAACAAGTCACCAGTCTGTTGTCAGGTCACACACACAGACAACCATCCACATACACACTCATTCATAGGAACAGCTTCATAGTGGTCAATCAACCCAATATACCTGTTCTTGGAGTGTGGGAGGAAACCAGAGAAAACCCACACATGTAGGGAGAACATGCAAACTACACACAGAAAGGACAGAGTTAAAAACCCCACTCTGGAACTCCAACGCGAGTTTCTTGCTGTGACGCCAACATGCAAATTTACATTACCCTCACCATGGTAACCAGGATCTACGTTCCTACCCTCACCATGGTAACCAGGATCTACGTTCCTACCCTCACCATGGTAACCAGGATCTACGTTCCTACCCTCACCATGGTAACCAGGATCTACGTTCCTACCCTCACCATGGTAACCAGGATCTACGTTCCTACCCTCACCATGGTAACCAGGATCTACGTTCCTACCCTCACCATGGTAACCAGGATCTATGTTCCTACCCTCACCATGGTAACCAGGATCTACGTTCCTACCCTCACCATGGTAACCAGGATCTATGTTCCTACCCTCACCATGGTAACCAGGATCTACGTTCCTACCCTCACCGTGGTAACCAGGATCTATGTTCCTACCCTCACCATGGTAACCAGGATCTACGTTCCTACCCTCACCATGGTAACCAGGATCTACGTTCCTGCCCTCACCATAGTAACCAGGATCTACGTTCCTACCCTCACCATGGTAACCAGGATCTATATTCCTACCCTCACCGTGGTAACCAGGATCTACGTTCCTACCCTCACCGTGGTAACCAGGATTATGTTCCTACCCTCACCATGGTAACCAGGATTCTGCCTCCCATCCTCACCATGGTAACCAGGATCTATATTCCTACCCTCACCATGGTAACCAGGATCTACGTTCCTACCCTCACCGTGGTAACCAGGATCTACGTTCCTACTCTCACCATGGTAACCAGGATGTATGTTCCTACCCTCACCATGGTAACCAGGATGTATGTTCCTACCCTCACCATGGTAACCAAGATCTACGTTCCTACCCTCACCATGGTAACCAGGATCTATGTACGTTCCTACCCTCACCATGGTAACCAGGATCTACGTTCCTACCCTCACCATGGTAACCAGGATCTACGTTCCTACTCTCACCATGGTAACCAGGATCTACGTTCCTACCCTCACCATGGTAACCAGGATCTACGTTCCTACTCTCACCATGGTAACCAGGATCTTCGTTCCTTCCCTCACCATGGTAACCAGGATCTATGTTCCTACCCTCACCATGGTAACCAGGATCTACGTTCCTACCCTCACCATGTTAACCAGGATTCTGCCTCCCATCCTCACCATGGTAACCAGCGGTAGATAGGGACTGAAAGAACGAGATCATGGATACAAGTGGCTGAAATGAGCTTCCTCTGCAGGGTGGCTCGGTTCTCACTCAGAGATACAAGCTCTGCCATCTATGAGGAGCTGGGAGTAGAGTCGGCTCCCCTCTGGGATGAGTGAACTTGGGTGGTTTGGGTATCTGGTTAGAATACCTCCTGAGTGTTTTGCTGGTGAGTTTTTTCAGGAACGTCTCACCGGTAAGAGACCCAGATGTAGATCCCGGACCTGCTGGACAGACTATGTCTCCACTGGACAGGGAACAACTCGGGTTCCTCCTGGGTGAGCTGGAGAATACAGCTAGGGTGAGGGAAGCCTGAGTTTCCCGTCTGAGGCTGCTGCTCCTGCGACCCGGTCTAGGATTAGTGGAAGAGAACGGAAATATTTACACAGTAATGATGTGTTTTAACAACCCTCTTAATTACAGCTCGTTTCTTTCTGTCAGTCGTTTCTTTCTTTTGTTTTCAGTATTCACCGCTCACAGAGATGCCATGGTGACTCTCTCACTCTCACTCCTGTAAAAACCATGGTCGTGTGCTGCTCTGCTTGATGCTTTTTGGATTATCAGCATCTCTACCTGCTCTTTGGTGAACACCTGCTTCTTACTCATTGGTCATGAGTAAGGTAGAGAGGAGGTGACAAACTCTCCTCCATCTTCTTTTGTTTCCTGTACCTGCTTCGGAAGGCGACATGTTCACCGTCCTGTACGAGGGTCTTTTCTATTTTACACCCACACCTCTGCTTATTGCTCCATCTTGCTCCCAGGCTGAATGTGTTGGATTAAAGTAGGAAAGCAGGAAGAGCTTTCGAGCTGCGGAGAAGAAAAAAAAAACCTCAAATCTTTAGAATTCACCCCTCTTTCCTTTCTCATTGACCCCCTGCAGGGCAGGAGGGAGGGCGTAGGGAGGAGTTTCACTCCACCACAACCTGTACTGCACATCCCGTCAGGGTGAGCAGACATGGAGGGTTTACTGTGTGATTAATCATTACTAATGAGAGGGGAAGGCATGAACAGGGAGCATCCCTGCTTCCTCCACCCCGACCACACGGTGTACCCCTCCCTAAAAGATACAGGAGATGCTGGGTTCAGCAGATATCCAGCTAACGTCAGCTAGGATGCTTCTCTGCTTCCAAACGATCTCTCCTTTAATAAATCAGAACCATCTGCAACCATAAGGCTCAGAATTTATCCGTCGATCCATCTGAGGTTCCCTCAGATTCATATACTTCGTCTACCGGGGAAACTCATGTGCCCGATAGCACTCCGGCTACCGGTAAGTTCCAAGACAGCTTCAGAACAGCTGCTAGGTGGTGGGATGGAGCTGAAACAGTCGCTTGATGGAATAGAGCTGGTACAGCCATTGGTAGAACACATGACGGTTGGCGTGTTTGTGGTGGAAAACTGCTTCTGCACGCCAAGTCTGTCAAGACATCGATGAAGATGATAATCTACTGACGCTATTGACCCAGACAAGACAGGGAACCAAGATGGGTCCCTGTGATGGTCATTAAGACATGTGGATCTTGCACCTTTGAAATCAATGGTCTTATATGGAGATGACATTGGGAACAGTTTCGTCCGAGGTTTGCATCAACCGAGGACCAAGTACGTACCTGGTGAGGAAGCTGCTAGCCCAGATTCAGCTCCACACAGAAAGGACAGGGTTTCAAGTCTCGTCCCATCAGAGACTTGAACCTCGATCTTCTTGCTGTGAGGCCGTTGTGCTAACCAATGCATCACTGTATGGACCTATGATTTGATTTAAAAAAAAAGAATAATTAAATGGTTACTGTAAAATCAGGACTCTGCATTGGTCGGTCATAGTGAAGAAAGACTTGAGTAGTAAAATAAACCTCGCCTCCTACCCTCACCATGGTAACCAGGATCTACGTTCCTACCCTCACCATGGTAACCAGGACCTACGTTCCTACCCTCACCATGGTAACCAGGATCTACGTTCCTACCCTCACCATGGTAACCAGGATCTATGTTCCTACCCTCACCATGGTAACCAGGATCTACGTTCCTACCCTCACCATGGTAACCAGGATCTATGTTCCTCCCTCACCATGGTAACCAGGATCTACGTTCCTACCCTCACCATGGTAACCAGGATCTACGTTCCCACCCTCACCATGGTAACCAGGATCTACGTTCCTACCCTCACCATGGTAACCAGGATCTATGTTCCTACCCTCACCGTGGTAACCAGGATCTACGTTCCTACCCTCACCATGGTAACCAGGATCTATGTTCCTACCCTCACCGTGGTAACCAGGATCTATGTTCCTACCCTCACCGTGGTAACCAGGATCTACGTTCCTACCCTCACCATGGTAACCAGGATCTATGTTCCTACCCTCACCGTGGTAACCAGGATCTACGTTCCTACCCTCACCGTGGTAACCAGGATCTACGTTCCTACCCTCACCGTGGTAACCAGGATCTACGTTCCTACCCTCACCATGGTAACCAGATCTACGTTCCTACCCTCACCATGGTAACCAGGATCTACGTTCCTACCCTCACCATGGTAACCAGGATCTACGTTCCTACCCTCACCATGGTAACCAGGATCTACGTTCCTACCGTCACCATGGTAACCAGGATCTACGTTCCTACCCTCACCATGGTAACCAGGATCTACGCTCCTACCCTCACCATGGTAACCAGGATCTACGTTCCTACCCTCACCATGGTAACCAGGATCTACGCTCCTACCCTCACCATGGTAACCAGTGTGGATGGAGAACGAAAAAACGAGATTGGGGATTCAAGCAGCTGAATAGATCTTCCTCTGCAGGGTGGCTGGGCTCTCACTCAGTAGTAGAGGAAGGAGCCCGAAGTAGAGCCATTGCTCCTCCGAGTCAAGAGAAGCCAGATGCGGTGGTAGAGGCATATGGTTAGGATGCCTCCCAAATGGAGAGGGGATTTTTAGTTCCCTCTCTGGAGCTAATACAATGTTGTTGAATCAGAATCAGAATCTACTTTAATGATCCCACACATGGGAAATTTGTGTGTCACAGCAACAACTTCCTATCTGCTAAGCGAGTTGTTGTAGAACCCGATCACGTACGGAAAGAAAGACCTCTGGTAACGAGATGTTCTCGAGCGGAGCTGTCTGAGCCTCTTGGAGAAGGAGCTCCGTTGTTCGTCCAGGAGTGGGTAGAGAGGATGGTCATGGTTTTCCATGATGGATAAAAGTTTGTTCAGTGACCTCCTCTCTACCACTGCCTCAAGTGAGTCCTGTTTGCTGCCAATGACAGAGCCAGCCAGTCTGATTAGTTTATTCAGTCTGTTGGTGTCACTGGGTGTGATGGTGCTCCCCCAGCAGATGACGGAGAAGAACAAGGTGCTGGCCACCACAGACTGATAGAAGGTCTCCACCACAGACTGATAGAAGGTCTCCACCACAGACTGATAGAAGGTCTCCACCACAGACTGGTAGAAGGTCTCCACCACAGACTGGTAGAAGGTCTCCACCACAGACTGATAGAAGGTCTCCACCACAGACTGATAGAAGGTCTCCACCACAGACTGATAGAAGGTCTCCACCACAGACTGATAGAAGGTCTCCACCACAGACTGATAGAAGGTCTCCACCACAGACTGATAGAAGGTCTCCACCACAGACTGATAGAAGGTCTCCACCACAGACTGGTAGAAGGTCTCCACCACAGACTGATAGAAGGTCTCCACCACAGACTGATAGAAGGTCTCCACCACAGACTGGTAGAAGGTCTCCACCACAGACTGATAGAAGGTCTCCACCACAGACTGATAGAAGGTCTCCACCACAGACTGGTAGAAGGTCTCCACCACAGACTGATAGAAGGTCTCCACCACAGACTGATAGAAGGTCTCCACCACAGACTGATAGAAGGTCTCCACCACAGACTGATAGAAGGTCTCCACCACAGACTGATAGAAGGTCTCCACCACAGACTGGTAGAAGGTCTCCAGCATCTTGCTGCACACATTGAAGGACCTCAGCTTCCTTAGAAAGTAAAGTCGGCTCCAGGTCTTCTTGTACACAGCAGTACTGTTGCTCCTCCAGCTCAGTCTGCTGTCGATGAACCCTTAGTGACCACTTTTGCTGGTGGACAGTTCCAAGGCACAGAAATCAGAAGTGAGTCACAACAATCACAAGACAATGAAATAAATATGCAGTGCACCAGATGTAAACATGACAATTTAAATAGAACTTTTACATTCGATCCTGACCAAAAAGTCTTTAGCTGCATCAAACCAATAAAAGTCTGATCAATTATTCATATTTGACTGTTTCCTTGATGTCATTACTGCTCATTGTGACACATACAGTATGTCACGGCTCGTCCCCTCTCGAAAGGAACGATTTACCGTAATTTCACGACCGTTAGGCACACCGTACGAAAAGGCGCAGTCTCAGTCACACACCGCCTTACAACAACACACACACAAGCATGCAAATGTGTGTATTGAAAAATAGATCGGGAGCAAAACTGAGTTTGGTTGTGTTTTATTTAAGTAGTAACGATACTAAACAAACACATTACCGGTAATAGTCTTTATTCAAATCCATCAAAGTCCTCATCCTCTGTTTCAGAGCAGGTCCACTTCGCTCCTCGCTGTCAAAGTCACTGTCTGTACTGTGGGGCTCCTCAGAAAGGATACCAGCTTTTGAGAAAGCTCGGATAACAGTACCAGCAGACACGTTAGTCCAAGCATCTACAATCCATTGGCAAACTGTAGCGTAACTCGCCCGGCGCTGCCTTCCACCCTTCGGTCATCCATCGCTCCCACGCCGCTCACAATTCACTCTTTAACGTTCTCATGCCTTTTCTTTTAGGTCCGCCTTTTCTCACATACAAGGTGCACCGCACGAAAAGGCGCACCGCTCATTTTGAAGAAAATTTTTAGACTTTTAGGTGAGCCGTATAGCCGTGAAATTATGGTATTCATTTAAAAGTCTCCTCCCACTGTGGAGCGAGGTCAGACTGTTTCAGGGTAGGAATAACATTCAAAGATGGTGGAAACTTTTAATCATTGATTTTGGTTCTTTTTAGGGACACATCGTTAAATCAGTTTATTGAGTTTTTAATTAAAAAATAAAGTAAAACAACCAATACTTTTTTTTTTGTATTTATTCACTTTTCCACTGAGAAAAGCTGAGAGCGTAGAATGCGGTTCATATGATGGGTGTGGGAGCGTGGTGAGAGTGATTAGCATTCGGGGATGTACATACATTATGCTAGCACTACCTGACAGGAACATTAGTGTTACAGATGGGACAGGTGAGGCTGTCAGGACCATCGGTCTCCTGATGAGGAAAAGAGCAGCCGGTGAGGATTATGGGTGGTGTCAGAGTTGAGGAAGGAAGCTTTTGAGTGGAAGATTAGCTTGTCAGCATCAGAGGAAAAACACTTCTGCTGGAAGACAAATGACTTCCCACTCATCGGGATAGTCTTTCCATTACGAGCAGCTAATCGAGGTGCACCAGGTCCACATGTTGACAAGATGTATGGCATCGTGGCATCGTACTCATACATGCTGATGGTCAATGGCATGCACGGATAAACACCAGGTGGCACTAGAGCACCTGCTCCTTGCCCTTTTAGTAATCAAGTACCCTCAACTGATTCTTTCCATGGAAACAGTCTGACCTCGCAACATCGGGATTCACTCGCTTTTTTTCGTCTTTCATTCAGGGTTTTACATCATGAAGACAAAACTGTGCAAGTAGACGATGCCAGAGCACTCCGTGGTGTATTCTCACTTTTATCAGGGGTCTACCATGGTGAGGGTAGAAACATAGATCCTGGTTACCATAGTGAGGGTGGGAACGTAGATCCTGGTTACCATGGTGAGGGTAGGAACGTAGATCCTGGTTACCATGGTGAGCGTAGGAACGTAAATCCTGGTTACCATGGTGAGGGCAGGAACATAGATCCTGGTTACCATGGTGAGGGTGGGAATGTAGATCCTGGTTACCATGGTGAGGGTAGGAACATAGATCCTGGTTACCATGGTGAGGGTAGGAACGTAGATCCTGGTTACCATGGTGAGGGTATAAAAGTAGATCCTGGTTACCATGGTGAGGGTAGGAAAGTAGATCCTGGTTACCGTGGTGAGGGTAGGAACATAGATCCTGGTTACCATGGTGAGGGTAGGAACGTAGATCCTGGTTACCATGGTGAGGGTAGGAAAGTAGATCCTGGTTACAATGGTGAGAGTAGGAACATAGATCCTGGTTACCATGGTGAGGGTAGGAACGTAGATCCTATTATTATTATTATTATCCTGGTTACCATGGTGAGGGTAGGAACGTAGATCCTGGTTACCATGGTGAGGGTAGGAACATAGATCCTGGTTACCATGGTGAGGGTAGGAACGTAGATCCTGGTTTCCATGGTGAGGGTAGGAAAGTAGATCCTGGTTACCATGGTGAGGGTAGGAACGTAGATCCTGGTTACCATGGTGAGGGTAGGAACGTAGATCCTATTATTATTATTATTATCCTGGTTACCATGGTGAGGGTAGGAACATAGATCCTGGTTACCATGGTGAGGGTAGGAACATAGATCCTGGTTACCATGGTGAGGGTAGGAACGTAGATCCTGGTTTCCATGGTGAGGGTAGGAACGTAGATCCTGGTTACCATGGTGAGGGTAGGAACGTAGATCCTGGTTACCATGGTGACTGGTAACCAGTCAGAACTTTGCTTTTCTGCCTGTTCTCTTTCTTCATTACGATAGACCGATGTAATGCCCTGATGATTGCGGATCACACGAATCCGTCCCTCGATCTCTCGCTCCATCCTTCCTCCACTTTGAACAATATTAAAAATATTAAAACAATGCCATTGTAACAAAAATCATCCTTTATGCTTCATACTGACCTCATTAACTTTAAAATACAGACAACACAACATGTGACTGGGAAATTGTTTACAAACTTAGAACGTCTCGGGTGTTTGTGTCTGTGGTTGCTCACAGAAATCATACCAAACACAGGAGTGGGGGAGGGGCTAAAGCAGGAGTGGGCAATTCATTTTTACCAGTGGCCGCATGAGAAGCCTGAATTGTGTCAGAGGGCCACCAACTTTCTTTGATTGTAAAATACACAGCTGGTACTGATAATAAGAAGAATAAAGCACTCTGTAAATATGTAGATTAGGTTATGTGAAACTGTGCTCTATTGGTTAAATAAGAAAAACAATTATTGAACCAGTGCAATTTATTTTTTAACTTGTAATGCTTTCCACCTCATGTTACCTCTTCAGTGAGAATAATCCAGTCTGTTCTTGAACATTGAAATCTGGTGGAATGTCTGAAGTGGAAGGACAGCTGAGAGGTGGTCATCAGTCATAGAGGATCTGTGTTTGGATTTGTTGAACTTCATAACTGAGAATGTCTGTTCACATTGATAGGTAGATCCAAAGAGGACTAGGATCCTCTGAGCATGCCTCCTCAGGTGTGGAAAGTTCTCCTCTTTGAGGGCGGAGTAAAAGTCCAGCAGTGAGACTGACTTGAAGTGATCTGCCAGATGTGTGTCAGACTGCAGATCAATGAGTTCCATCTGAACTTCACATGCACGTCGCTACGTACGCATACGACGTGCACGTAGCGACGTAACGCTTTTCAAAATAAAATTTTCAAAATGAAATTTCAAAGTAAAAGTTTAAAAAAAAAAGTTTAATTTATGGTGTTTATGATTGGCCTCACGCGGGCCGGACAGGGACGTACAAAGGGCCGGATGTGGCTCGCGGGCCTTAATTTGCCCAGTCTGGGCTAAAGTATCACAAAACAAGGCGTGGTTTTTCTGTACTTGCTGCAATTGTGGTGTGAGGCCTTTTAGGCCAGCTTGTTTGTTTTTTTTTTCTCCCCCAAAACTCACAGGTGCTGGATGGCTTCTAACGGGAGGATTGGCTGATTGCTCCCAGCTGCACAGACTTACCGGTGGCTATAAAAGACCTGGTGTCACCCACAGTCTCTGTCAGGTCTTCAACGATTCTAGTGGTAAACTGACCACCTCTAAGCTGAGTCAAATTTTGATATCAGATTAATTTTCTTATTCTCCTCACAGGAACCTTCAGCCCTTCCTCTTGGCCATCCAGCACTGCCTGAAGCCGTTATCTCTCTGCTGTGGATTCCTTTGTTCAACACTTAATAAACTGTTAAACCTGCATTTGGATCCTCCTCATTCCCTCTCCCACACAACAGAAGACCTGACCAGAATGGATCCAGCGGGTTCTGCATCACCCTCAGTGTCAGAGATTCTGACCCGACAAGGAATATTCCTGGGACAACAACAACAGGCCATAAAGGCCCTTATGGACGAAAATACTCAATTAAAAACACAGTTACAGGCTTTAACAGACAAAGTAAATAATCTAAGTTCTCTTTTTCTGTCCACAGCCTCGGCACCTCCTTCAGCTATGCCCAGCCCACTCATGGACCACCATATTACGGACCCGGAACCTTTCCATGGAACCCTGGGGAAATGTCGTGGGTTCCTCTTGCAGTGTTCAAATGTCTTTGCTCTAAGACCACGGACTTTCGAATCAGACAAAGTTAAGAATTTGTACATTGTGGGTCTTCTTCGGGGCAGGGCACTGGAGTGGGCCGAGGCCGAAGACGCGGCAGCCCCCCTGGCTGATCGCTCAACATCTGATTTTCTGAGTTTATTCAGAACCATGTTCGAGGTGCCGGACCGGGCTGGAGATGCCTCCCAGCGTCTACTCCACCTTTCCCAGGGAACTCTATCTGTGGCGGAGTTCTCCATCTCATTCCGGACCCTAGCAGTAGAGGCTGGCTGGGGACAGAAGGCACTAAGAGGGGTGTTTCTAAATGCCCTGAATGATCCTCTGAAGGATGAGCTAGCTGGCAGGGGGACCCCATCCACATTGGAGGAACTCATTTCCCTGGCAATACAGTTAGACAACCGTCAAAGAGAGAAACGATATGAAAATACCACCCGGGCCCTACACCCTACTCCAGTTCACAGCCATCGACAGCCTTCCTCGGTCTGCCCCCCACCTAGGGCATTTGCATCTGTTCCACAAGAGGCTGAGCAGCCTTCCACAGAACCAATGCAGTTGGGACAGATGCATCTAACCAAAAAGGAAAGAGAGGTTAGACTAAAAGAAGGGAGGTGTCTCTATTGCGGGTCGAGAAGTCACTTACTCTCAGCTTGCCCTTGTCGCCCAAAAGACGGGGCCCACCGGTAGACCTAGGGTTACGGGTGGGCACAACTAGATGTCATGGTACCCCTAGGCTTATGATTCTTGTGACACTAACCTCTGGTTGTTCCTCTTCTTTTCCGGTCGAAGCGTTGGTGGATTCCGGGGCCGACGGCAACTTCATCGACGCAGATTTTCTCCGTCAGTGTGGATTCCAGTCCCAACCACTCGGAGAACCCATTAATGCCACGGCGATCGATGGACACGTTATCACCAGGGTGACCCACCAGTCCTCCCCGTTGGAGATGGTGGTATCGGGTAATCACCGTGAGCACCTTTCGTTTAACGTTATTTCTTCACCCGGCTCACCCCTTGTGTTAGGTTTCCCCTGGCTTAGGTTGCACAATCCACAGGTCGACTGGCAAAACCGGCGTATCGTCGGGTGGAGCAATCAGTGCCATGCAACTTGCCTCCAATCTGCCGTGACAACCGTCTCTTCTGACACGGTAGGCTCAATCGACCCGGTGGACGTTGAGTCTATCCCGGCAGAGTATCATGACCTCAAAGAGGTCTTCAGTAAGGAGAGGGCACAATCTCTCCCGCCTCATCGGCCATATGATTGCGCCATCGACCTCCTCCCTGGGGCAACCTTACCCGCCAGTCGCCTGTACAATCTGTCTGCTCCAGAGAGGGGGGCGATGGAGAAGTACATCAATGAGTCCCTGGCGTCGGGGCTTATCCGCCCTTCCTCGGCACCCATAGCAGCGGGGTCCTTTTTTGTGGGTAAGAAGGATGGTTCCCTCCGTCCATGCGTCGATTATCGGGGTCTTAATAACATCACCGTTCGCAACAAATACCCGTTGCCCCTCATTAATTCGGCGTTCGAGCTACTTCAGGGAGCCCGGGTCTTTACAAAACTCGATCTGCGTTGCGCCTACCATCTCGTCCGAATGCGGGAGGGGGACGAGTGGAAGACGGCGTTCAACACCCACCTGGGCCAATTCGAATACTTGGTCATGCCTTTCGGGTTAACTAACGCTCCCGCAGTCTTCCAGGCATTCATTAACGATGTGCTCCGTGACTTCCTTAATCGTTTTGTCTTTGTTTATCTGGACGACATTCTTATTTTTTCGCCCACTGTTGAGGAGCACATCGTCCATGTCCGTGCGGTACTCCAGCGACTCCTTGAGAATCGTCTGTTTGTAAAGGCTGAGAAGTGCGAGTTCCATTCTCAGTCCGTCAACTTCCTTGGTTTTATTGTACACGCTGGGCAGGTTTGCCCGGACCCCGAAAAAGTTAGCGCGGTGGCTGAGTGGCCTCGACCCAACACCCGTCGCAAACTACAACAATTTCTGGGTTTCGCAAATTTTTACAGGCGTTTCATTCGCAATTACAGTCGGGTAGCTCTTCCCCTTACCCAGCTTACTTCCACAGCCAGACCGTTCGTTTGGTCTCCCCAAGCAGAGGGTGCATTCACTGAGCTTAAAAAGAGGTTTACCTCGGCCCCCATTCTGGTCCAGCCCGACCCCTTGAGGCAGTTTATTGTGGAGGTGGACGCCTCGGATTCAGGGGTGGGTGCTGTGCTGTCCCAATACCATCAGGAGGATGGCAAACTCCATCCCTGTGCCTTTTTCTCTAAGCGTCTCTCTGCAGCTGAACAAAACTACGATGTGGGGAATAGAGAACTGCTCGCAGTCAAACTGGCACTCGAGGAATGGAGGCACTGGCTCGAGGGTGCAGAACACCCATTCGTGGTCTGGACAGACCACAAAAACCTCGCTTACATCCAAGCAGCTAAGAGACTCAACTCTCGACAGGCCCGGTGGCAGCTGTTCTTTACACGCTTTAATTTTACCCTCACTTACAGGCCGGGCAACCGCAATACCAAACCTGACGCCCTCTCCCGCCTGCATGATGGTCATCAGTCCAGATCGGAGCCGGAGCCCATTCTACCCCCCTCCTGCGTCATTGGGGCGATCACTTGGGAGATCGAGACCGCAATAAGGGATGGTCTGCAGCATGATCCGGACCCAGGTACTGGCCCAGCTAACGGTTCGTATGTGCCATCCTCTGCCCGCTCCCAGGTTCTCCTATGGGCACATGCATCCCGGTGGTCCTGTCACCCTGGGATTCGCCGTACAATGGCGCTTCTTCAGCGGCGGTTCTGGTGGCCAACGATGGAGGCAGACACTAGGAATTTTGTCGCTGCCTGTTCTGCCTGTTCCCGGGGCAAGGTCCCTCATCGTCCTCCTGCGGGGCTGCTCCATCCCCTACCGGTTCCCAGTCGTCCCTGGTCCCATATCGCACTGGACTTTGTGACCGGACTCCCTCCCTCAGAAGGTAACACTGTTGTGGTCACGATTGTGGACCGATTCTCCAAAGCTGTACATCTGGTGCCTCTTCCTAAACTCCCTTCAGCCTTGGAGACTGCCCAGCTCATGGTGACCCATGTGTTCCGTCTGCGTGGTATCCCTCTGGACATAGTCTCTGACCGGGGTCCGCAATTCACATCAGCTGTTTGGAAGTCCTTCTGTAAGGCGCTGGGGGCTTCCGTCAGCTTGTCATCTGGCTTCCACCCCCAATCCAACGGCCAGTCGGAGCGGGCTAACCAACACTTGGAATCCACATTACGGTGCGTGTTGGCCTCTGCCCAGTCCACGTGGTCGTCTCATCTCCCGTGGATTGAGTATGCCCATAATTCCCAAGTTAGTTCCTCCACAGGATTGTCCCCGTTCGAGGCTTCTCTGGGTTACCAACCCCCATTGTTCCCGGATCAGGAACAGGAGCTGGCCGTCCCTTCGGTGCAGCTCCATATCAGACGGTGTCGTCGGATCTGGAGGAAAACTAGGAGGGCCCTCCAACAGGCCTGCGGCCGGGCTCGGCGCCAAGCTAATCGCCACCGTCAGCCAGCCCCAGCATATCAGGTTGGTCAGTCTGTCCTTCTGTCTACCAGGAACATTCCCCTCAGGGCAGAGTCTCGCAAGCTTTCACCCCGCTTCATTGGCCCTTTCCGGATCCTGCGGCTGGTCAACCCGGTCTCGGTAAAGCTCGCCCTGCCCTCTTCCATGAAGGTACATCCTGTGTTCCACGTCTCTCAGATCAAACCGGTTTCTACCAGTCCCCTCCAGCCTCCTTCTGCTCCCCCTCCACCTCCTCGCCTTGTCGACGGCTCGGATGCGTACACGGTCAACCGTCTTTTGGATGTTCGTCGCCGAGGTCGGGGTCTACAGTACCTCGTGGACTGGGAGGGTTATGGCCCGGAGGAACGGTGCTGGGTGCCCCGTTCAGTGATCCTGGACCCTGGCTTGGTCCGGGACTTTCACCGCCGCTTTCCGGACAGGCCTGGTGATCCGCCCGGTGGCGTCCGTAGAGGGGGGGGTACTGTGGTGTGAGGCCTTTTAGGCCAGCTTGTTTGTTTTTTTTTCTCCCCCAAAACTCACAGGTGTTGGATGGCTTCTAACGGGAGGATTGGCTGATTGCTCCCAGCTGCACAGACTTACCGGTGGCTATAAAAGACCTGGTGTCACCCACAGTCTCTGTCAGGTCTTCAACGATTCTAGTGGTAAACTGACCACCTCTAAGCTGAGTCAAATTTTGATATCAGATTAATTTTCTTATTCTCCTCACAGGAACCTTCAGCCCTTCCTCTTGGCCATCCAGCACTGCCTGAAGCCGTTATCTCTCTGCTGTGGATTCCTTTGTTCAACACTTAATAAACTGTTAAACCTGCATTTGGATCCTCCTCATTCCCTCTCCCACACAACAGCAATAGTTACAGAAAGATCACATAAATTTAATAAATTAGGACCATAAGACTGATGTTTCAATCTTTACAAACAATAAAAACATCTTTTAATTTAGTAGAAAATAATAATATTTTCACTTTAAATCCAGTTTATTTTCTGGCTAAATTCCTGCTAAGGAGCGATTTACTGTGTCCATTTGAACATGATGTTGTGATGTTTAGAAACCTGTTTTCTGTTCATATAAACACATGAACATAAAGAAGAAAATGTGTCTTTAGATCAATGTTTATTTCAGTTTTATATCTTAAAAACACTGGTTTTTCAGTCTCTGTTTGCTTGTATTTCAGATGGAAATTCATTCTTGGAAGTGATTGTCTTTGCTTTGGCAGCGTTTCAAACAATTGTGTTGCATTGGCACGCTATGTAAAACAAACACCACAAAAGGTCTCGTTTCCATGACAACGGGATGGAGGATGACCAAGTGATGCAATATGTATGCCAGGCCTCTGTGGGGCAGTGAAGAAGTGACAGGATTCATTGAAAACAAAACAAAACGCAGCCTGTCCTGTCTGGGGAGAATGGGGGGGGTTTGGTTTTCCTCAGATCTATAAACGGGCAGGTCTCCTGCCTCACACGGCTCACCTCCATGATTAAGTAGTACCGTTCCACCTCACATCTGCTATGCTTTTCAAGAATCTCTTCTTACCCTCTGACTCCAACTGGATTGGATTCAAATGTAATTTAGTCTGTTTTGCAGCAACATCAGCGATGTCCAAGGTCCATCTCTGGGTCTCCTCCCTGTGGGACGTGCCAGAAACTACTCACCAGCATTGTATTCGGAACGCATCCTAACCCGATGCCTGAACCAACTCATCTGGCTTCTCTCAACCCGGAGGATCTAATCATTAGGCTCTAATCTAAGCTCCTCCCAGAGGGCAGAGCTCTTCCCCCTGTCTGCGAGAGAGCCCAGCCACCCTACAGAGGAAGCAAATTTTGGCTGTTTGGATCTTGTTCTTTCAATTACCACCCACGGGTGGTTACCATGGTGAGGGCATGAACGTACAGTAGATCTTGGTTACCATGGTGAGGGTAGGAAAGTAGATCCTGGTTACCATGGTGAGGGTAGGAACGTAGATCCTGGTTACCATGGTGAGGGTAGGAACGTAGATCCTGGTTACCACGGTGACGGTAGGAACATAGATCCTGGTTACCATGGTGAGGGTAGGAACCTAGATCCTGGTTACCATGGTGAGGGTAGGAATGTAGATCCTGGTTACCATGGTGAGGGTAGGAACGTGGATCCTGGTTACCACGGTGAGGGTAGGAACGTGGATCCTGGTTACCATGGTGAGGGTAGGAACGTAGATCCTGGTTACCATGGTGAGGGTAGGAACCTAGATCCTGGTTACCATGGTGAGGGTAGGAACGTGGATCCTGGTTACCACGGTGAGGGTAGGAACGTGGATCCTGGTTACCATGGTGAGGGTAGGAACGTAGATCGACTTGTAAATCCAGAGCTTTGTTTTTCGGCTCAGCTCTCTCTTTACCACGACGGACCGATGCAGCGTCCTAATTATTGCTGATGCCGCACCGATCCGCCTGTCGATCTCCCGCTCCATCTTTCCCCCACTCGTGAACAAGACCCCGAGATACTGAAACTCCTCCACTTGGGGCAGGACCCTGTCCCTGACCTGAAATCAGCTAGAATAGGTTCCGGCTACCCCCGTGATCCCGTTAGGTAAAAGCGATTCGGAAGACGAATACATGAACATTATACTGTGAAAAAAGATGAACCCAAAAGTCTTAAGTACACTGTCTGCTTGTGCCGGGAGGGATCTCTCCTTCATGTGGATCCCCAACAGGTTTCTTTTTTTTCAATCTGTAATGTGAAGCCCGTTGAGAGACGCATATTTGTGATGATGGGCTGTAAAAATAAAACTGAATTGGATTCATGAACGTGTTTTTAAAACTCTTCATTTTCACATCGTTCTCTGACATCTATCCATCGTTCTATCCGTTCATGTATCATTCTATTTATTTGTAAACTCAGCATTAATCAGAAGATGGACAGACTGAGGGCTGCGTAGAGGTGTAAAGGGTGGTGGGGGGTTGTTTGGAGAGAGTGAGTGAGAGGGAAGGATGGATGGATATAGAGAAAAAGAGAGAGAATCAAACGCTGGCTGAATTGGGCCCAAATATCCGAGGTTAATTTAGTGAGAAAGCTGCAGTGGGCAGATAAGAGCGTCGCTGCAAATGAGTTCTGCTGCCTGGATTACGGATAAATTTATGCAGCTTCCTTATCCTACACAAGCTCTGTGAAGTGCCATAATTAACTTGTGCACATGAAATGTGCACATTTTCTGCATGGTGAAAACATTCCTGGTTTCACTTCTTTGATTTGTTTCTTACAAGCATTCATGGAGAATTTTCTTCTATCCAGACTGGAGATGTTTTATTGTAGCCGCACGAGATGACTTTTAATCTGACGTCTGAGATCATCCCGCTCAATGTAGTTATTAAAGAAGCATGCAGTGAAGGTATGCAACACACACACAACCCGTTAGAAACCATGACCACACGTAAACCACTACACCGTCCACCTCCAGCACCGTTAGGAACGACACCATGTAATCATAAAGAATACAGAGTAATCTGATTACTTTTCTCACAGTTATAAAACCTTCCTTTACTCTGAAAATAAAGACTTATTGATGTGTTTAAATAAAGCAGCATAAATCCACACTGTTCTCCCATGCTGCTGATTTACCAACAACGGTTTAGAAAAGTTTCTCCTTCACAAACAACCAGCTATACTGGGTAGAAAAGGGCTTTTTTCCATCTTATTCTGGTTCAAGTTCTGAGTTCTGAGCCGAGAAACAGCTCAAGATCCTCCAGTGTGAGCTGGAGGATACAACCAGGGTGAGAGAAGCCTGCCTGAGGGTGATATCCTGCGACCCGGCCCCAGATAAATGGAGCAGGTTTTTATTGAACTTTAAGTCCCATCATGAGTCTTTTATCAGCTTAAAAACATCTAAAACCAGAGGTTTGGTTTCTAAACCAGGTTCTTATCCGTCCATTTGTTTCCAGTAGGTTTGATTATTTTAACGATTCTGAACAAAAAGACTTTAAAACAGAAACTATGATGAGATTAGTCCTGTTTTCCATGAGATGAAAGACAGGGATCAGCCAAGGGGATGTGGATACATCAAGCACCAAGACAGTCTGGAAGAGAATAGTAGATAAAATTAAAGGACAGAACCCCGATTATCTAAAAAAGGATTAGATCCCTTTTTTTTTTTTGAGAACGATGTGGTCCTGTTGGCTTCATCGGGCTGGGATCTCCAGCTCACATTGGACCGATCTGCTGAGTGTGAACTGGCTGGGATGGGAATCAGAGACCAGGTCTGTGACCAGGTCCATGGAATGGAACTAGTTTCCCAGTTCCTACAACTAGCACCTATACCAGACAAACGTCTTTATTTGGAGGAGACAGCAGCTCAGTGGTTAAAGCGTTCGCGCGCGGACCGGAAGGTCGCGTGTACGCGTCTCACAGAGAGGACGTCTAGGGTCCTTGGAGAAGACACCTAACCCCCGCTTCTCCTACCATTGGTGCTGTCGAAGGGCAGCCTGCTGCGGTGTAAGGAGTGCAGCACGGTGAGGGATGAAGAGAGGAATTCATTATTATCGTAATTTCACGGCCATAAGGTGCACCTAAAAGTCTCAAATTTTCTTCAAAATGAGCGGTGCGCCTTGTGTGTGAGAAAAGGCGGACCTAAAAGAAAACGCGGTGCCCGCGAGGCGGACCGAAGGGTGGAAGGCAGCGCTGGGCGAGTTACGCTACAGTTTGCCAATGGATTGTAGATGCTTGGACTAACGTGTCTGCTGGTACTGTTATCCGAGCTTTCTCAAAAGCTGGTATCCTTTCTGAGGAGCCGCACAGTACAGACAGTGACTTTGACAGCGAGGAGTGAAGTGGACCTGCTCTGAAACAGAGGATGAGGACTTTGATGGATTTGAATAAAGACTATTACCGGTAATGTGTTTGTTTAGTATCGTTACTACTTAAATAAAACACAACCAAACTCAGTTTTACTCCCGATCTATTTTTTAATACACACATTTGCATGCTTGTGTGTGTGTTGTTGTAAGGCGGTGTGTGACTGAGACTGTGCCTTTTCGTATGGTGCGCCTAATGGTCATGAAATTACGGTACTTCTTACTCATAACCATTAAATATAATGTGTTGTGACCGAAGAGGATGCAGGAGACAGGGTTAGATGGAAGAGACTGAGCTCCTGTGGCGCCTCCTGGAGGGGAATGATGAAAGAAGAAGATGAAGAGTTACAGTTAGACGCTCAAATAAAGACATGGGTGTGAAATAAACTGTTTTTTTTTCCTCCTAGAGACGCAGTCTGTAAGAACAGAGACTTTTTACTGCGCTGATTGTTAAAAACTCTGAAGAAACAAAAAGAAATCCTCGTTTTTTTTTTTTATTGTGATTTTATCGTGTTTTAACTCCGGCGAACACAAGAAGAATAAATGAGTTATTGAAATGTTTTGTCTTTTTTAATCTGTGTTTTCGTGCCGTCAGCAGTACGAGCGTCTCCTAGAGGAGGGTACGCCGCTGATGAAGCAGGTTCTGAACGCCGTGGTGATCTCCAACAACTTTCACCATAATCTCTCCAATCACGTCCGCCGGATTACTGAAGCTTTGTTACAGCAAAATTCTCCAAATTCATAAAAGCTTAGAGGACTTTTTCTTATCTGATGTGATGATTCTCGTTTTGCATCGACTTCCAATCGCTCCCATTGTTACCAGTTTCTGTGTAATCCAGCAATTTCCACAATCCGGATTATCTTATCTCCGTTCTGATAAACAGAAGCAAAATAAAGTCAAATTTCATTTTAAACAAGTCGAGCCAGAACTAATCAACCAACCACAGCATCGGTTCATGGCCTACTTTCCACTTTTCACCCCAAAATTCCTTCGTTTTAAAGACATCTTTGTTTTTTAATAAAAAGAAGCAGAAAAAATGAAAAATATCTATTTGTTTTACATCAAAACAGAAATTCTACATGTTTTTACCTAAAAATAACAAAAACAGTCGCTTTTTATTTTAGTTGTACTTTTAGTTTTACCGTATTTTCACGACTATAGTGCGCACCGTATTAAAAGGCGCAGTCCAATATTTACGTGCTCTGTATTTAACACACACATATGGCGCCTGATGATAGGACGAGGGTTTTATATACATATCCTCTACTACGTAAGTCTGCCTTACAACAACACACACACACACACACATAGACACGCGCATACGCACACAGACGTGCGTATTTAAAAGTAGATCGGGAGTAAAACTGAGTTTGGTTGGTTTTATTTAAATATTATTTACAGTCGTCATAAAGTCATTTATTAAATCCATCAAAGTCCTCATCCTCTGTTTCTGAATCTAACAGCTGCTCTAAATCCAACCTCGCAGGTTCACTTTCCTCACTGTCAGAGTCACTTTCTGAACCATGCAGCTCCTCGGAAATGATGTCTGCTTTTACGAAAGCTCAGATAACAGTGCCAGCAGACACGTTAGCCCGAGCATCTACAATCCACTGGCAAACTGTGGCGTAACTCGCCCGGCGCAGCTGATCGCCATCAGTTTAAACTGAGCTTCATAAGCGTGTCTCTTTTCCATTTTCAGTGTTTTTAAAACAGCAATGTTCTGCATAAAACACACACCTGTTCTTTTAGACATAATCCACACACACACTTCACCCTTCAACATTCTCATGTTTTCAACTGCGTCCACCTGATGGTTCTCTAATACGTCCACCAATCACAAATCAGATAGGGCGCACCGCTCATTTTGAAGAAAATTTGAGACTTTTAGTTGCGCCTTATGGTCGTGAAATTACAGTATTTTATTCACAAATTGTTAAATTAACAAATTCTCTTTATTAAAATAAATTAGTCTTTTTCAGTGTTTTAAACTTGATTTTAAGGTTTTTAAAACTTTCTCTCTGTTGCTTTACATCCAGTAAAGCTGGTTGTACTACCCTATGTGTACGCCATGTTGTACCCCGTGTGGGATCATTAAAGTACATTGTGATTCTATGTGTAGCTGAGGGTCTGACCCGTCATCGACTGCTGCCCCTCTCCTCCTTCACCCAACCCCCATGACCCTTCCTGTAGGTGGTGAGTCCACAGGAAGGGCAGTCCAAGACCCGTTTGGGCTTGGCTGGTCTACCCTATGGGTACAAGCCCACCTGCAGGCACTCGCAATCGAGCCCCACTCTCGGGCCTGGCTCCACAGGGTGGCCCTGGTGACATCCATCCGGGTAAGGAAAACTTGGCTACGTTTTTTTCTTCATTAGGGGGTTTTGAGATGCGCTTTGTCTGGCCTCTCACGTTTTTGACCTGTTTACCTTAGGTGACACTACCAGGGGCTTTCAGGCCCCGACACCATGGCTCCTAGGATCATTGGGGTAAGCAACCCAGCTGACAATTTACCGTAATTTCACGGCCATAAGGTGCACCTAAAAGTCTCAATTTTTCTTCAAAATGAGCGGTGCGCCTTGTGTGTGAGAAAAGACGGACCTAAAAGAAAACGCGGTGCCCGCGAGGTGGACCTGAAAGAAAAGGCATGAGAACGTTAAAGAGTGAAGTGTGAGCGGCGTGGGAGCGATGGATGACCGAAGGGTGGAAGGCAGCGCCGGGCGAGTTACGCTACAGTTTGCCAATGGATTGTAGATGCTTGGACTAACGTGTCTGCTGGTACTGTTATCCGAGCTTTCTCAAAAGCTGGTATCCTTTCTGAGGAGCCGCACAGTACAGACAGTGACTTTGACAGCGAGGAGCGAAGTGGACCTGCTCTGAAACAGAGGATGAGGACTTTGATGGATTTGAATAAAGACTATTACCGGTAATGTGTTTGTTTAGTATCGTTACTACTTAAATAAAACACAACCAAACTCAGTTTTGCTCCCGATCTATTTTTTAATACACACATTTGCATGCTTGTGTGTGTGTTGTTGTAAGGCGGTGTGTGACTGAGACTGCGCCTTTTCGTACGGTGCGCCTAACGGTCGTGAAATTACGGTAATGCTCCCAGAACGTTCTGAGAAGGGTTTTTAAAGTTTAGCAGAACATTCTTTAAAGGTTGTATTTGGTTTTCTGAAGGTGAATCAGAAGGTTCCATCACAATAGTGGATACATTATTTTTGGGTTTTTCTGATTGGTTCCCATAAGGTTCTCAGAACGTTCCTCAAACCCTAATTTTAACCTTCAGGGAACCGTTACAAAATGTTCTTAAAAAGTTCTCTGAACGTTCACCTAACCTAGAAAACTAACCTGAAGTAGATTTTGGTCGCGGGGTTCCCATCAAAGCTGAAAAAAGACTTCTTGTAAGGAATTTGGTGAAAAATATGAAAAAAGATTTATTACAAAAAAATTATGATAACAGATTGAATGTAAGAAAGATGAAAATACCACACCGACAGACTATGAGGTGGGTTTTTTAACGGGCTTTGACGGGAAGTTGCCCGTCCTTCTTTATCATATTTTACCAATTTTAGGCACAAAGAGATCCCTGTTCTACCATCTGTTTTCAATCAGTCATCCTATAGGTCACCAGTTGAACTTTTGAGATGTCTCTCAAGCAAATGCAGAGATTTATTTTAGCTTTTGGTTCCACAAAGTCTGGTAACTTTAATATATACGTCTCGGTGAATGAAATGTTCATCTAAAATAACCTATATTTTCAGATACTGGACAACCTTCACAAAACCTTCATAGAACCTTCTCACAACCTCCACAGAACCTCCACAGAACCTTCAGCTAACCTCAGACAAAACTAACCCTCACAAAACCTTCATAGAACCTTCTCACAACCTCCACAGAACCTCCACAGAACCTTCAGCTAACCTTTAGAGAACCCTCAGATAACCTCCCCAGAACGTTCTTCTTCTTTTGGTTACAGATGAGGTGTGACTCTATAAGCTGGTTGTAATAAAGAAATAACTTTCTTAACCTGTTGTTGGTAAATCTGCAGCATGGGAGAACAGAGTGGTTCAATGTAGCTTTATTTAAACACATCGTAGAAACAACACGTTGGATTCTTAGAAACAGAAGGAAAAAAGTAACTAAAAGTAACTAAAAGTAACTAAAAGTAACTAAAAGTAACTCATTTTACAGTTACTCATTACAGTGTTACTGAATGAGTAAC
>LR738551.1:960000-967500 GCA_902685375.1 Neostethus bicornis
GTGAGGTTACAGGGAGAAGAGATAAAGAAGGTGGAAGATTTTAAGTATCTAGGATCAACAGTCCAGAGCAATGGAGAGTGTGGAAAAGAGGTGAAGAAGCGTGTTCAGGCAGGTGGGAACGGGTGGAGAAAAGTATCAGGTGTGATTTGTGACAGAAGAGTTTCAGATAAAATGAAAGAGAACGTGTAGAAAACCGTGGTGAGAGCGGCCATGCTGATTGGTCTAGAGACAGTGTGGTGAGAGCGGCCATGCTGATTGGTCTAGAGACAGTGTGGTGAGAGCGGCCATGCTGATTGGTCTAGAGACAGTGTGGTGAGAGCGGCCATGCTGATTGGTCTAGAGACAGTGTGGTGAGAGCGGCCATGCTGATTGGTCTAGAGACAGTGTGGTGAGAGCGGCCATGCTGATTGGTCTAGAGACAGTGTCACTGATTCAAAGACAGGAAACAGAGATGTTTGTATCAGAGATAAAGATGCTGAGGATCTCTCTGGGAGTGACCAGGATGTACAGGATCAGAGGAACAGCACATGTTAGAGGTTTTAAAGTCAGAGAGGTCAGACTGAGATGGTTTGGACATGTGCAGAGGAGAGAGAGAGAGTACATCAGAAGAAGGATGCTGGGTTTGGAACCACCAGGAAAGAGGACTAGAGGAAGACCAAAGAGGAGGTTCATGGATACAGTGAAGGAAGACATGAAGATAGTTGGTGTGACTGAAGAGGATGCAGGAGATAGGGTTAGATGGAAGAAATTGACTTGATGTGGCGCCCCCTGAAGGGGAATGATGGAAGGAGAAGAAGAATGTGAGCAGTCCTTACTCAGCCCCAGCCGACGCCGCACCAACAAATACAGAACGTTACATTCTATCTATTTTTTAAATTCATCAGTCTTTATGGATTGTTTTTGTCGCAGCTGTTTGAACTTTCGTGAAAGTTTTTTGAGTAAAAACTTTTATTGTGAAGTTTTTTTTTCTGAGAAACCAGAGAAATGTTTCTGACGTGAGACGGTTTTAAAACATCAAGTAGTTTGATTCTTAAGCTGAGATGTTTAATCTACGGTCTGTCGGATTGGGACACCGTGCTGTTTGTAAGCACAGTGTCCAGGAACAACCGGGTCAAAGCAGGGTTATATTAGAACACACACACACACACACACACACACACACACATACACACGGTAAGCCTCAGACACGGATGATTAATGGTGGATTTATGAAAAATATTACAGTACAAATATAATCTCATCATTGTTTACTTCTTTGTGGTCAGACAGGATTTGATCATCTGAGGTGGATTACAGACACACACACACACACACACACACACACACACACACACACACACACACACACACATACACACACACACAACCTCACATGTTTTTTATGGAACACGTAACTCTCTGCTTACTTTCTTTCTTTTTTTTTTTATTGTAACTCTAAACGAAACCCTCTGAGACACAAAAATAAAACTTGATTTTAAATCTGATCACTTGTTATTAAAATACAATAAAAAGTTCGAACGTGAGAATCAGAAAAACAGCTGGAATATTTCAGAACATTTTATCAGGCGTCTTACTGTTGGTGAGCCGTACCAGGTGAATGGGGGTCTTTATGGGGGGCTTATGGCTCTATAATCTCTCTCTTGTTGGGGTGTAAGAGTACACGTGTTTGTAGGACCTTCGGTTCTCCTTCTTCTGTGACGCAGCGTCTCTCATTTGCTCCATATTTTTGTAGGATGTATAAGAAATGTTTTACTTCAGCAGTGAGGAATGATCCCACCACGGCTCGAAGAGCCTTTTCAAAGATGTGTTACTGGAGTGAAGTGAAAGAGGACGAGATGGAGACACGTGATTGGAGGAGAGTCCTGGTGAAGAACAACAGGATCATCTGAGTGACATCATCAGTGCTTCCTGTCTGAACATACCTGGCTTCACTTTGGAACTAAAGTCTTTACGTATAGTCTACAGCTACTCCAGAACTCGGCGGCACGAGTTCTAACAAGGACCAGGGGCCGGGAACACATTAACCCAGTTTTAAAATCATTGCATTGGCTCCCTGTGTGTTTCAGGATCGATTTTAAGGTTCTTTTAATGCTTTTTAAAAATCTTAACGGTCTTGGGCCTTCTTATTTATCTGACCTCCTTGTGAGGTACGACCGCTCACGGACCCTGAGGTACGACCCCTCACGGACCCTGAGGTACGACCCCTCACGGACCCTGAGGTGCGACCGCTCACAGACCCTGAGGTATGACCCCTCACAGACCCTGAGGTACGACCCCTAACGGGCCCTGAGGTCTTCTGGTATCGGCCTTTTAATGGTACCACATGTTAGAACAAAAACTCACGGTGAGGCCTCATTCCAGTGTTACGGTCCTCGCCTGTGGAACAGCCTGCCAGAGGAACTCAGGGCCGCAGAGTCTGTTCATGTTTTTAAGAAGAGACTGAAAACCCACCTTTTTTAACGTGGCTTTTACCTCATTTTTATTTTTGTTTAAGATGTTTTTTATGTTTGTTTATTTTCCTTTTTTAATGCAGTTTTATTTTTCTGATTGAGTTATTGTTTTTTTATTATTTATTTATTTTAGGGGTTTTACTGGTTTTAGTTTTTATTCTGTGTCTTAATCCAGTGTTTCCTCATGGGGATCCTCCATTCCAGCAGATCTACCTGCTCTCAGTCTGTGGGGGTCTGACTGGCCTGGGTGTTGTGAACCCCTGTGGTTTTTGGCCGCTGCAGTCATGGGCGGGCCGACTCCTGGTGTGGATTGATCCCCAGTTATTATTTCGTCTCAGCATCAGGCCAGATGTTTATTTTTATTTTAGCTAAAGCGACAGTAGCTTGCAGTTCAGGTTTAATGGGGTTTGGGAAAGGATGGGCGTATGAGGGGTACGGTGGGATGGGGGGGCTATGTGAATGTCAATGCATGTGGTGCATGTGGTGTTGGAAAAGTGCTCTATAAATAAAATTTGATTTGATTTGATTAAAGATGGTGGACTGCTGGTGTTGTTCCACCACAGTGAAGGATCAAGATGTGGAGCTTTTAGAGACAGTTTAAGATCTGATTATGAACCACTGGAGCTTCAAACATAGTTGCCATGGTAACCCACATTCCACCCAGCACATGTTCCATCAACAGCTCTATTCCACCATGCAGCTCTTCCAGTTTCACACCACCCAACTCGGCACCACCTAGCAGCTGTTCTGATGCTGTCTTTTGGACTCTGAAGCAGTACCGTGGTGCTCCAGGTAGCGCTGGTAAACTTAAAACCATGTAAAAAGGTAAAAACACGAGGGGCTCTAGCTCTGGACTTCACACTTCTAATATGAATAAGTGAGAAGGTGAGAGTCATGAGTACAAGTCAGACTGGATTCAGACACGGATTTGGCCACAGAGGATCTTCTTTTTCTCCTTCCATCATTTTCCTTCAGGGGGCGCCACATCAAGTCAGTTTCTTCCATCTAACCCTATCTGCTGCATCCTCTTCAGTCACACCAACTATCTTCATGTCTTCCTTCACTGTATCCATGAACCTCCTCTTTGGTCTTCCTCTAGTCCTCTTTCCTGGTGGTTCCAAACCCAGCATCCTTCTTCTGATGTACTCTCTCTCTCTCCTCTGCACATGTCCAAACCATCTCAGTCTGACCTCTCTGACTTTAAAACCTCTAACATGTGCTGTTCCTCTGATCCTGTCCATCCTGGTCACTCCCAGAGAGATCCTCAGCGTCTCTCTGGGATGTAGGGATATAGAGGATATATGAAATATAGGATGTATAGGATACATGGAATACAGAGGATAAAGTCTTGGTTTTCTGTCTAGTTTAAAACATTATGTGATGATGTTTAACATCGTAGATTATTACACGTTAACGTCCACATCATCACTTCTTTCTCTGTCGTATATCTCATCCTTTAGCTCTTCGTGGAGGAGACAGCAGCTCCGTGGTTAGACTGTCACACGCAGACCGGAAGTTCGCGGGTTTGCGTCCCCCAGAGAGCACGTCTAAGGTCCTTGGAGAAGACACCTAACCCCTGCTTCTCCCACCATTGAAGGGCAGCCTGCTGCGATGTAAGGAGTGCAGCACACAAATTTCCCTTCTTCACTCCCCTTCCTCGTCCTCGGCTGACAGACCAAAACATTTACACATTTGATTTTAATATAAAATATTTATACTTGTTAACGTCGGCACACGATGCTGTCGTTACAACAAAACTAAAAAAAAACAGAAACTCTTCCGCTTGCCATGATGCCAGACAGGACAGGGTTAAACAAATAAATAAATGTTTGAGCAGAGATGGTAAACGAGGTTTAGCGATGGCTTCAGACCAATGTGGGTTTTGGGCTTTACTGGAGGATCCCACTGGAAATGAGCTTCCTGCAGGATTACCAAGCTGCCACCTGACAGGTGTGGTGGCAGCTGGTGAGATCTGTCTAAGAGGGAGCAAACCCCCGCCAGATGATGCTGAGCTGCGAGGATAACGTCTGCTGTCCGCTGGGACAATGTGACCTTAGCAACAGAACAGCAGGCTTTTTTTTAAAGGAGGAATATGTGGCTGTGATGCTTTGGCCGTCTGAGGAGAAAAGGTTGCCACCAGCAGACCTAAACAATCAGTTCCATCTCCTAGTGAGAGAATATCACAGATAAACTAACCTCTTAAAATAAAGAGGCAGCCGTCTGTCTCTAGAGGGCGTTTAGACACGAGATGGTTTTATAATTAGTCTTCTATGATTGGTTTTTGTGTGGTTCTACATTCCAGCAACAAAAGGTATGGTTCTGTTCAGTCCTCCTCTGCGTGTCCGGGGCGGGTCACTGTAAGATAAATTCATTCTTATTTACTCAGATACTCATGTGTTCACAGTTACCGTAATTTCACGACCATTAGGCGCACCGTACGAAAAGGCGCAGTCTCAGTCACACACCGCCTTACAACAACACACACACAAGCATGTAAATGTGTGTATTAAAAAATAGATCGGGAGCAAAACTGAGTTTGGTTGTACTTTATTTAAGTAGTAACGATACTAAACAAACACATTACCGGTAATAGTCTTTATTCAAATCCATCAAAGTCCTCATCCTCTGTTTCGGAATCGAACAGCTGCGCAAAATCCAACAGAGCAGGTCCACTTCACTCCTCGCTGTCAAAGTCACTGTCTGTACTGTGCGGCTCCTCAGAAAGGATACCAGCTTTTGAGAAAGCTCGGATAACAGTACCAGCAGACACGTTAGTCCAAGCATCTACAATCCATTGGCAAACTGTAGCGTAACTCGCCCGGCGCTGCCTTCCACCCTTCGGTCATCCATCGCTCCCACGCCGCTCACACTTCACTCTTTAAGGTTCTCATGCCTTTTCTTTCAGGTCCGCCTCGCGGGCACTTTTGCCAACATAAGCGACTTTTCAACTCTTCGCACCCACGCATGTCTGCTTCTGGACATCTGCACATTTCCGTTGTTGAACAACTCGTCTGCTCTTTGACACATACACACTTCCGCTTTTTTGAGCAACTTGGCTTGAAACCAGAACATCCTGTAGGTAGAGAAGTCAGAGACGCGCTGGAGATCGTGTGGTTGACACTTGTGCAGTTTCTTCTTTTCTCCAGATTGCAATTTGTTTGATAACTATTTTTCGGTCTGTGTGTGATCCTTACGGGTTAGTGATGATTCTGAGGTACTGAAAATTGGCAACATGTATTTTGGATCCAACAGTCACCCAAAAGGATCCCAAGATGTCCCCAGTTCAGCTGTGAGACATAGTCTCTCTGCCTGCCAGTGGATCTCCTCCCAGTGGGACGTGCCCGAAACCCCTTTACCCGTGAGGCATTCTGGAGGTGCCCTAACCAAGTGCCCGAACTACCCAATACGATCACCATGTGTTCTGTCAGGATTCCTCACCTGCCGCCAGAGGGAGCCCTGGATATTCCTAATCAACCTGATTACGGTAACCTGACGATGATTCCTGATTCCACACATCTGTGCACCCTGCCATCTATTTACAGGGTATCACCCCGGACTTCTCTGTCAGGTCTTACCATCCCTTCCAGCCAGCTCCCCCTGGTTGCCTGGTTATTGTTTCAGTTAATCCTGTGCTTCTTGCTTTACAGATTTTCCTGAAATGAGTAAATAAACCTTGTTTGAACTCCTGTCATCAGATCCTCCTCATTCCACATCCTAAAACCCTGACAGCTTTGTATTGTTTGTGTAACTCCTCATTCCTCCAGGAGTGATCTACTGCAGAAAAGGCTTCAAAGTGTCTTCTAGACGATGTGTTTGATCCTCTCTTTAGGACCAGTTCAGTTTCACAGGGCTACTATGTGTAAGCATCTTACTGGTTAGTCAGTTTCAGGGAGGACAAAAAGAAAACAATAGAAGTTAAGCTACCGTTTGTCAACACCCACCTCTTCTTCTTCTTCTTCCGTCAATCCCCCTCAGGGGGCGCCATAGCAAGTCAGTTCCATCTAACCCTATCTGCTGCATCCTCTTCAGTCACACCAACTATCTTCATGTCTTCCTTCACTGTATCCATGAACCTCCTCTTTGGTCTTCCTCTAGTCCTCTTTCCTGGTGGTTCCAAACCCAGCATCCTTCTTCTGATGTACTCTCTCTCTCTCCTCTGCACATGTCCAAACCATCTCAGTCTGACCTCTCTGACTTTATCTCCAAAATCTCTAACAACCTATCATTGTTAACTACTTTGTAGTTACCTAACTATTACTTTAAACAGGTTTGTTGGTGTTAGCCCCTCCTTCTTTAGAGGTCGGACAAACTCAGGTTAGTTTATCTGGAACCAGTTCTCAGGTTCTTTCTATCAGAACGAACAAGATTTCTGGATGGAAGTCGAAGCGTCTCGAACGTCAAACACCCTGTCCAGAAGACACTTCACAGCCTTTTCTATGTTTCCTATTGTTTACTAGATTGGTACAGATTCAGTTTTTCAGCAAATCCAGAAGGCTGTCTTTGTGAGGCAGCCTAACCTAAGTGAGGTTACAGGGAGAAGAGATAAAGAAGGTGGAAGATTTTAAGTATCTAGGATCAACAGTCCAGAGCAATGGAGAGTGTGGAAAAGAGGTGAAGAAGCGTGTGCAGGCAGGATGGAACGGGTGGAGGAAAGTATCAGTTGTGATGTGTGACAGAAGAGTTTCAGATAAAATGAAAGAGAAAGTGTACAAAACCGTGGTGAGAGCGGCCATGCTGATTGGTCTAGAGACAGCGTGGTGAGAGCGGCCATGCTGATTGGTCTAGAGACAGCGTGGTGAGAGCGGCCATGCTGATTGGTCTAGAGACAGCGTGGTGAGAGCGGCCATGCTGATTGGTCTAGAGACAGTGTGGTGAGAGCGGCCATGCTGATTGGTCTAGAGACAGCGTGGTGAGAGCGGCCATGCTGATTGGTCTAGAGACAGTGTCACTGAGGAAAAGACAGGAAACAGAGATGTTTGTATCAGAGATGAAGATGCTGAGGATCTTTCTGGGAGTGACCAGGATGGACAGGATCAGAGGAACAGCACAT